>JAOEHY010039303.1:0-33675 GCA_025447955.1 Psilopsiagon aurifrons
GGGTTCCTGCCCCCAGTTTTTACATCCTGGGCATGACATGCTGTGGTATGGAATACCTCTTTGGTCAGTTTGGGTCAGATGTCCTGTCTCTGTTTCCTCCCGGCTTTCCCTCCTCCCTGGCAGAACATGAGACTCAGAAAGTTCTTGGTCTGACTAAACATTACTGCAACAACTAAAGACATTGGTGTTATCAGCGTTGTTCCCTGCCAAAAGTCAAAAATACAGCACTGCACCAGCTACTAAGGAGGAGAAAAATGACTGCTGCTGCTGAACCCATGACAACTTTTCAATTTCTATCAATGTACTTTGTGAAGCCAATGACTTCTTCATAGTCAGAGCGATAAATGTGAGTGTGTCTAAATGGTCTTCTGCAGACAGATGTTCCTTCTGCCATGAGTCCAGCAGGAGCTGCGTGTCCCAACCTAAAAGTCAGTTAAGCTGGAGCAATGTCCCTTGAATGCATCCAAACAGCTTTCATTCAGTTCAAAACATGAAAAACAGAGGTCTGCCTCCAGAAGACCTTATAATTATTGCTAAGGATATTTGCTTGAGCTAAGGATAAGGATATTATCTCTGTGTTAAGTAATTAATTGAGCAAATAGTACAGTACTGCACTGACACATAGACTCGAAATATTGTAGTCTCTCTCTATAGATGCTGAGAGGGAGTCAAGCCTGGATTGTCCTGAGAGATGTCTGCTTTTGCCTTGAAGTCTGCTTAGAAACGTTTAAAGCAAATTCCAGTTTTTGGAAAGCCTCAGCTTTCCATAACTTAGCAAAAGAAATCAAATATTGAGGCTCTCTGTGTCACCATATTTGGCTTTTAGATACCACAGGCTGGGTGTTGACAACTGCTTCTCTTGGTCTCTCACTTCTGTCCTTGAGTTGAGCCATATTGCTGGTTAGGCTCATAGGTTTCCCAGAAAGCTGAGGTGAGAGCAAGGACTCACAGAACAGCATCCTTGCTCTAGGGCACAGAGGACCTGCTTTGACTCAAGCTTCTCTTACCATGACTTGTTTCTTTATTTAAGCTGATGACAGTTTAATATAGAATGAAGAAATGGTGCTCAGAGTCAGAACAGGACTTCGAAGTCTTCTGCTGTCACAGTAAGTGCTGAACTACACAGTCAGATGTTCTTTTTGCCCCTTGTTTGCCATGATAAATCACAGGTTTAGAGCCAGACATCAGCTCCTCACATGTCTCTAATGCTTGGCTAAATATCACCTTGCCCCTACATCAAGCAGTCCTGTATCACCAAGATACTGAAGCAGGCATCTATCTTATGCACACATTTAGAAGGATAATTTAATGTAATTTTGCAAACAAACACTAGACAAAGAAAAGCTTTTTAGTCTTGAGTGATCAGACAGAAATTTAGTTTCAGCTGTAGCTGGCTTATTCCAATGGCTTTTCTCCTTGATCTAGGAAGAAACTGAACAGGAACTTCTCCTGCCCTCTCATATACAATCTCATCCAGCTTGCTTATGCAGGAGCAGTTACAATCCCACAGTTACAAAAAAGGCAGCAGTGAACTTACATAATTTAATGAGAACTTCCTGGGCAAAGGATAACAAAAAATATAAATTCAGTTTGGTGTAAACTGTGTAGGTCAATATGGTGTCATGGTTTAAGGAAGAAAATTAGCTCTATCCCAGCTGAAACTGGGGCACATGGGTGTCCAGTGTTTCTTCTGTGTTTTTATACCAGAAAGGATCTAACACTTCCTAGCTTAAACTATCAGATAATATTCAACACTCAATATGATTTCTTCCAAATGTTGTTATCCCACTGCAAAGGTGAGGTAAAAGGTGCTTAAACAGCTCAAATGCAGCAAGAAAGAGGACAGACACATATTCTGGAACAGTTACTGCAGTGGGAAGGCAGCCTCTTGCTTCAGAAGGAGAGCCCTTCAGAAATGCTGCCCAGTGCAGCTCGGGAGCTATTGCTTGCTGGGAGAGGATGCTCTGCCTCTCTCTAGGTTCCCCATCACTTCAGCCCATGATCCTACTCTCACTTGTAATTCCTGCAACAAACATCTTTTAAAGACCAAGATTTTGTCAATTTTCTGTAATACCAGCGATATTCCCAGAAAGAACAGGTTCCCTTCCTTTAATAGACATACTTACATCCTATTTTTTAAAAAATACTATAAACATTGGATTGGCAAGACAATTAGAAAATAAGCTGCTTTCTTAGATGCAGGAAATCTCATATGAAGCCAGCAGGGCAGCTAGCAGGAAATTTGGACCTTGGTGGTAAATTTTACAGTGAAGAAAAGCAGTTGCTAGCTGGAGAGTCTGTTTCTCCTTTTTAGAGTCCAGCTGCAGTAGAAGGATAACCTTTTACAAAACAGGAAAATCTCATGTGCATTAAGGTGGCCCTGTGGGCATCACTTCCTTCACCCAGAGGTGGAAGCTCTTCAGAGGTATAGAAGCTCTTGTAAACAGTGGGAAGGTGCTGCTGGTGAACATACTGAAGATGGAGGATGGCAGTCAGAGGTGTCACAGAACAGTGGTAAAGGAGCCAAAAGTTTCACATTAGAAAAAATCTTCATTTAGCACCAAGACAGCTTTGCATCTGACCAAAACACACTTCGCATTTTTGATGCAGAAATGGTTGTTTTTGCATTGATTAGTCAAACACAAGTTTTGGCAGATGTTTGACATGTGAACTGAAGTTTTTACTGCTGAAAATCTTTGGGATTTGGTACAGGTCACAAACGTGTCCATACATTCAAGTCACCTTTTTAAAAAACAAAGCCATTTCCAGTATTTTCTTGACAGTACCTTTAATATGTGACCACACTGGAGAGGTTATGCACATGCCACATACAGGAGCTGGTGGTGCCTGGCTAAACTAACTTGGCATAGGCAAGTGTGATCTGGCAAAGAACAGATCCTTTGCTAATGAATCGATGTGAGCTGTTCAGTTTGGACAGAAACAAACCGTAAAATGCCAGCTCAGCAGGAGCACTTCCTCGAATACATTAAAGCTGTTCCTTTCTACATGGCACAGCTGAGGTCTTTCCAAGAATTTCTAGACCAGTATTCTTGCATTTCAAATTGTTTTAAAATCCCTCCTTCTGAAAGCACCAAAACAAACAGAAAGGGATGTAAATCAAAATACTAAAATCATCAGTTGGGCAAAGCATGAGCGTAGCTGGAAACAGGGTTCCTTTGAGATTTTGATATATCCTGGGTATATTTAAAATATACATGTTGCTGTTATTTCTGGGGAGGCATATATATTAAATATTCTTATTTTTTCTATCTGGGTACTTACAATAATTTTTTTCTTAATATTTAATTTCCTCTATAACTAAACACTAAAGTAGTACCTACATTATTGGCATGGGATAGATTTCAGCTGCATCAGTAACTGGGGGGGGGGGGAGTAGTTTTGCTTATTTCAACAGAATTTGATTGGAGAATCAGAAGAAATATCAGAAGTAACATGATAGCCAAGTTATAACATCTTACAGAGTTCATAAGGTTACGGACCAATTCTGTGTCCATCGTGTAAAAGAATAGGAAAATAGCATGTCAATGTGTTAGTAATTATAAGTGGTTGTTGTGTTGTGGCTGTCCCCCATGTCCAAATGCAGAGAAGTGGCAATGAGTTAAGAGCTGTGAGCCTGTCTCCACCCTTGTGAGGGAAAGCCTCAGCACACACTTGGGGACATGCGGACATTGAGCACACATGCACCAGCTGGTTGCATATGCTGGTGCAGAAGTAGGAGATTGCAGAGCTGAGCAGGGTTGCGGCCAAGCCAGGCTGAAGTTTTCATCTAAATCCCTCAGAAGTATTAGCCCTGCTTCTTCAGCAGAATTTAGGTGCACTGAATCAGACCCTGACATAGTATGGATTAGTGATTCTCTGTGAAGAAAAGTATTATATTTTTATAAGAACCAGAAGTATACATTTGTAAGAAGTAGGAAGGAAAAGTTGGACATGTTGACGGCTGGGATGAGGTAGGTCTGCCTGATAAGCTAAGCAGTGTACAATGATTTTCTGGTTTTGTTGCTATGTGTAACACCACATGCGCCGTAGTCCCATCAGGGCTACAGGGAGGAGATGCCATAATCAGGGACCCTGAAGAGATCTTGGTAAAAAAGAAGCTCTTTGACATGTTTCAGCTGGGGTCAAGCATTCAAGGCTGCAGATATTGCTGCTGACCTCTGTGATCTCCTGTCAGAGCACAACCTGTGGCTTCAGATGGAATTTTACAGGGAACACATCACTCTTGCGTGAAAGAGGGATCTTCTGACAGCTTCTGGGAGCAAAATAGCTCCTGGTATTTCTGGGTGAGAAAAGTGGTAAGTTTGTGAGATGTGGAGGGCTTTTCCTGGCATAAAAACTGGCTCTGCTGAGGCATCTCAGCGAATTTTGCCGTGCCAGAAAGATCCAAAGATGTCCTGGAAGATGGCTTGTACAAAGATGCCCTTGAAAAAATATATATATATTTGTATGTACAAATATATATATTTGTATATTATATATAAAATGCATAAAATATATATAGAGAAAAACAAGGAATAGCAGGGTAGAGGGGAAAATGAGGGATCTCTGTGAGTTATTGAGAAAGGGACACAAGAGGAAAGAATTATTAAAAAAAACCCTAAAACCACCATAAAATATGCAGCAGTATGGCAGAGATACAGCTGAGAGGATCAGAGCAAGGCTGAAGTAAAGGGATTAAAGAACAGAGAAGTCAGAAGGAAACGAAGTAAATAATAAGCACATAAAATGCACAGGATAAGAAGTACATTTGGAATACCGAGACAAAGAGAAGACAGTTAATCTTTGGAGCAAGGTACTCTAACCCCAACTTACCACATGACTCTTGCCAAGAGTCCCACTCCTCCATTGCTCTGCATGACAAATGTGAAAAATTTTATTGGTGTTTGTAAAGTGGTTACTAAGACCAATCAAAACTGTTAGCAGGTTACTAAGTGTGCACTAAGTTCACTATCACATGTGCTCAGTTATACTACTCCTAACTGATTACTCAGCTGAGGTGTGAAAGCTGGTGGCCAAAAGCTTCTGTGGTGTATAAGGGGGATATTTCCACACGGTGTTTCAGGTCTAAGGTCCCTCTTCTTAGAGCGCATGGAATCATATAATGGTTTGAGTTGGAAGGGACCTTGAAGACCACCTCATTCCAAACCCCCTGCCATGGGCAGGGATGCCTTCCACTAGGTTGGGTTGCTCAAAGCCCTGTCCAACCTGGCCTTGAACACTTGCAGGGATGGAGCACCCACATGGTTATCTTTGATTGCAAGGCAAGAGCTTAAGGTAGGTGGCTACCACAGAAGAGCCTGGTCTGAGGACCAGGAAGGAATATATGCATAAATATGAATATATTTATTCCTCTCCCACTCCTTTTCATCACCATCATCATCATTATTATAGTTGTTGCTATTGTTATTATATTTTTCTTTATTTCCATTATTAAACTGTTCTTATCTCAACCCACACGTTTTACCTTTTTATGATTCGACAACTGCAGAGTACCTAGTTGCTAGCTGAGGTTAAACCATGACACTGTCAGGTTTTCAAACTAATTTCTAAGGTTGCCATATTTTCTGTGTGTACTTTTTTATTAATTTCTGGGTCAATCCAACAAAACTTTTTTTTATTTTTAAACTGAATCAATGCTTATTTTTAAAACTTCAATAACTCATTTTATTTGGAACAAAAATAGTTCTGGAATTCCCCATTGGACAGATTCCGTAGTTTCCATTCACATGACACTTGCATTAAAGGTGCTATTTAAGTTCAAAATTATAAGGAGAATAACTTTGAATGTTTTCTGACATCTTACATAAACAACTAAGCATGTCAAAATTTAAGCGGTATAGAATTATAGACAACCTTTTAAATAAAAGCACTATGAATATGCTCCATGCTGTGTGATTAAATTCAATCAGTTTGTAAAAGAGGAAAGTGGGACTCTGACTACATGCAGAACATGATTTAGATTATTCATCCTGGTTTTTGTAGAGCTTTTGGGGTCCAGGAATGAAGTGAGCTTCTGTGTAAGCAGCTTCTCAAACTTACCCTGCCTGACAAAACCAAGCTTCCTTCAAAACTTAAAGGTAGTCCAAGTAGTGATGGTTTTGGGTTTTTTTGCTATAATGACTTTACAAGGAGAGAGAGAAGTTTGAGTTCAGAACCCTACATAGCTGGCACTCTGCTGAGCTGTGGTCAGTCGAAATCCCAATACGTTACTGCCCAAAGGCTATTCTGATGGCTGGGTATAAATCACCTCAAATGGAGTGGAAAAGGACAGAGAAGATCTGAACAAGATTTTCTAAAGAAGTGACATCTCATAGCAAAGGATGGCTCTCCACAGCACCAGGAGGAGAGGAATAAATAAAGTGGACATAAAAGGGACCTGGAATCTTGTATCACAAGTGCTTGACTTGGGATTATTGCAAAAGCATGCTCAGAGCTGGAGCTGTAACCTTCACAGCCTATATTCTTAATATAGGCACTTAAATAGGCATTTAGAGTAAATCCAATTTCTGTCTTTCAATGCATTAATTCTCCAAGTACCAAGATAAGGACAATAACAGCTGCCTTCTCACAGGGAGGGTGTGAAAATATATGTCTGAGTGCGTATGAAGCTCTCAGGTACTATCTATTCTGAATATTTCCATAGCATTATTTAGGAGGAAATGAATCAGTCTAGTCTAAATATTCTAATCTGTCTTTAGATGAGACACTGAATAAGTGGGCAGCTAGTAGGGATAAAACAAAGCATTTAAGAACTGCTCATGGCCTTGCAGCAATCTGTTACTGAAAAGAAGCATAGGTGATAAAACTGTGACAAAGAGTGTGATATGATAAAAGCCTTTACTAGATAGAAAACACTATTCTCTTTAGTACTTCACATCTCTGAAGGGATTCTGCTTTCTGAGAGGGCTGCTTAAGGTCCAAAAATATGTCTGTGTTCATACCCAAAAGGCTGGTTGGCGCAATCTTGTCAATGTGTTTTTTTCCGATACTGGTGTAAAGTGACAATCAAGTAGTTTAGTAGCCCTGCAAGTGTATGGAGGTTGCATCTTTTTCAGTATGAAGTCATGTCTTTATGCGACTGCACATGCCTGAAATCTCATATTCACTGTCACGCTGCTATGTGGCATATATTTATGCAGCACATAAATATTTTATCTGCTTTTAGACTAGAGTGGTCAGATAAGAAGTAATATTTAAGGATATGGAGGGTCTTGTGACAGATGGGATCACAGGTAAGAATAAAAAGCAAACAAAGGAATTACTGAATAGTCAGAAGCTCCTTTTGAGAAAGGGTATGACAGCACTGCTGAGAGAACCACACACTTCCAGTTGACATTTCCTGGATGGCCTTGTTTACAGGATTCTTGGATATTTTTAACCAGTCTCACTTGTTTGCACACAAATTGCAGCTCTACATTCAAAACCCCTGTTTTTTGAAAGTTCCCTTTAGATGTTACCTAGAACACTTGTGTTTATCTGTATTTCCTATGTACCAATGAGCACATTTCACAAGGCCAAAACAATTTCAGGAAGCAAGCAGTAAACTGAGATTTAATAAAAGTTTGCATTCATTAGTGTAGGTGATTCCCTTCTTATATTCCATCAGGATAATGCTTTTGTTGACATATTTATATTCATTTATATCCTTTCTTTGAGAACTATCAGCAGCATCTTTAGGGTCCCTCCATTTGAAAGTCTCTATGGTTGTTCAGGAACATCTGTCCTCTCCTCCCTGGGAGGCCCCAAGGAAAAGGGGCATCAGGAGGTAGTGTTCTGAGGGTCTAGCTTCTGCTTGCTGCTTGCCCTCATGTGAAATGACTGGAGGGACCAAACTGACTTGGGACACAAAGCCATCATTACTTTGATAATAAGCAGCCCTTGTTCTGTCATTCTTAGTGGCTCCTAGATTATTAGACATCTTCAGTGGCTAAAATCCTTTTTTTTTTCACTCACCTGATAGCATTTGCAAAAGTTTCAATCTGACAGAAAGCTCATCTCTGTGTATGTGTTGTCTGGTTGTTTTGTTGTGTTCAGTTTGGAGCTAACCTTGCTGGCCACTGAGCTGAGTGAAAGATCACCCATCACCTACTGAAAATTTCTGGCTTGCAGGGATTTTAAAGAGTAGAGAATAGCACCAGTTATGGAGCCAATTGCTTCAGCTCTCATTCTGCCATTGCCGGAGCACTAATACAGAACAGCTGAAGTGTTTTTTGTTAATTCTTTTTATATCTAAAGTCTAGAATGTGGGATATATATGGTAGGCAGATTGTGTGATTTCACTTTACATTTAGAGCCACTGGAATTTCCTCATGTTCAGAATGTGATATAGAGCTCATCCTATCCCTAAGGGTTATGCATAAAAACATCTGCTATTCATGAAGAAACTGTTGAAATGGGTAGAAAATTAACCTTTCTGTGGTTCTGTTTAGAAAAGAGCCAGATACCACTTAGGATGAAAGAAGGCACCTTGAAGAGACCGTTCAAAAGTGAAGGCAGGAGAGGACTGTAATCCTGCATGGGAGTATTGTGCAAAAGAAAAAAAGATACAACTAATTTCTAATATTTAATATAACCAATTGTTATTATGAAAAGTGGAGATCAAAGCACTGTTAATTCACAGGAGAATTTGTTTACTTTTCTGTTTATTGTCGGAATTCATTAAAAGCCTGCAGCTCTCAGGTACGCTACTGTCTCTGATTCTGTGTGAAAAATGCTGTTTTTAACCTGACAGAATGTCAACTTCTAGCAGCAAGGCAGCTCAGAAGTATTTCCTTTTCCCTCTTTAGAGAAAGAGGGTTCACTCTTTGTCATTTTGCTTTTCATTTTTCCACTTTCTCCCTCAACAGTTTTTCCAGCACTTAATTCTGGTTTGACATCTCTGTGCCGACAGAGAAGTTAAGATTGATGATATCTTATGCTCTTCTGTTCAGAGGAATGAATCAAAGTAAATTGTTCTACTAGTTAATGAAAGCAGCCTACTTACTTTTCACAAAAACAGTGTAGAGCAAAGTTGTTCAGGGAGCAAAGATCATGGAATGACAGTGGAGGCAGTTGGATGTGATCTGGGGTGGTGGTGTTTGCTAAAATTGAAGGTGGCTCTAGGCATCTTGCCAGTTTGTTCAGTCTGAGACAGCTCTCAGCTGAGGAGGAACTGTCTGAGTCTTCTAAGTTCATAATGTAAGCAGATGTCATTTTGGTTTTGTAACAAGAATTAATACGATTTTAAATAGCCAAGCTATTTTTACTTTTATAATTGACCCTGTGTATACTTCTTGTCCTCTTCCATTCAATGTCAGTTACGGAACATATGATCCTTGGAGACAAAGCCATAGTTATAGATAATAAAGCTATTAAGCCTGTTAATTTTTGATTTTGATGAAAAATGCCTCCAAAACCAAACAAAAAATCCCTCAAACCAATAGAATAAATCCACATATCCTTATGTATTGGTATTAAAAATGCTCCTATTTTGGGAGAAATCCTGGCTGAAAGATTACTCTTTGGTGCAGTGTTGTCAGGGATGATCTGCTGCAGATATCAGGTTGCTGCAGGATTTGAGAGATCTCACCAGAGATACTGGAAAGAGTAATCTTGGGCTCTATCATTGGCAATCTGTTCTTGTATCTCTAGTAGCCATGATAGAGGTCAAAACCCTGAGGAATTTCACTGTGCTTCATGCCGGTGGGAAATGCCCTTGCTATCTGTGGCGTATTTTAAATTTTCTTTTTGGCCACCTTCTTCAAGATCTGAAAATGTTTCCAGGGCTAGGGAGGCAGCCTGTTAATGTGAGCTGCATGTCCTTCATTGACCTCAAAGTGATGGCAACCAGACAGGGAGGATGCAATTCTTCACTTCCCTCATCTTCATGTAGTTCAGCATGCGGTTTGTGAACTACAAAACGTGGTTTGTCTGCACCTGTAATGCCAAATTATGCCTTATTTCTGGAAAAATCTTCAGTGGTTTGTACATCTTGTTCAGTAGATATGAGTCCACTTCTATCCCTGCACACAGAAGGTATGTTCTGACATCTGCTTCACTCACTTGCCCCATCCTGTTCTACCCCAAAGCAAGGTTGAGCCACAGCCCTCACTTACCAACTGCACCAAGAGCCCTCCCTCTCCCCTGTCCTTCAGCTTCAGGCCTACTTGCCGATCATCAAGTCTCAAACCTTTGCACCTGCCCTTTTTTCAAACTGCTATTTCTTCTGAAGTCACTTTTAAAAACTACTTTTTATTTTTAGGGAAGTGCATAGATCTGGTGATCTTTTAGTGCAAGGATAGGCAAAAACTTATCCGTACAGATGTGCTCCCTCACTAGCTAGGAGTACTCATAGACTACAAGTGATACTTAAAATTTGCTAAGATTCTTTAAATAGGAATATATTTCTGTTTCCAAGCAGAGATTTTGATGAGATTCTTCACAGTCTGAGCATAAGCATTTTGAGGACAGCAAAGTGGGGTCTGATTAAATGCCATATGAACATTTCAAATTCTGGATTAGTGCTGACATCTGCTGTTTATTCTTACCATACACATGAAACCCAGGACAGGAAATTCCCTGTCTGCTTTTTGCTGTCTCAGTTCCATGTTTTATTTCATAGAGTGTAACATTAATAATAAGCTAGAGCGCAAATTCCACAGGTCAATAACTATTCCTACAGGATTTTGAGATATGAAATAAGGAGTTAACAACAAAGATGAAACTGAATTTTTTTCTTTTTAAATAATTGTCAGTGCTTTTAAGTGGGGAAAGGGCTTGTGAAAGACGGCTTAAGGAATGAAGCTGTCTACATACAGAGTGGATATTTTGCCTATAAACTCCTTAGTGCAGGGGTTGCTTTTGTGTTACCATTTCTACAGGAGCCCCTGAAGTGCTGGGGTCCTGTTCCACAGATGGCATAGCTGGCTGCTACCTCAGGGGTTATGGCAGCAGTGCAAGAGCACTGTCCCTTCATCCTTGCCTGCTCTGAGTTGGAGCCAGTAACATCAGTCCAAGGAACGTCAGCTGCCAGTATGGCGCTCAATGTCACTGGGACCTGCAAGAAAGAACTACTGGGAGATAGATACAAGCTGCTTTCATGTAGGTTATTAAGCAGTTGTTATGGCTATGTGGTCATTGCTGGGCTGGATCAACAGTATATAATGTGCTTTGTGCTGCCAGGATGCCTTGACTCTTCCTGCTCTTGCCAGTCATCCTCCCATCTAACCTCTCACCAGACAATTGTGCGGGATAAAATAGTTTTAGATAAGAAGATTTGCTTTATGATGAGATCATCAGTGTAACAGACATCAGGGAGGTTCTGTGGAAATCCCAGATTTATCCCATTAGGGCAGCACATGACAACATTTAATGTTTCTGCTCTCAAATGAAAGCAAATCCCTCCCTTAAATGAAGTGATCGCATGCACTGATCCAAATACAACTGTAACTGTTGTCAATTGCATTCCCTTCACAAGGTATTGGAAGTAAGTACACAAATACTCCCAGTTTTAGTATTTCTTTCCCCTGGGTTAAGTATCATGAGTCAGAGAGATGCAAAATTTTCAGATTAGCTTTAAAAGCAGACAGGCTTTATGAGAACATTTGAATAAATTTTATCTGTTCTGTGGGATTTCAGTCCACTACAGTTTCATTTTTCTAAACTTTTCTCTACAATCATTAATCCTATATTCATTTTTTTTTCCTTGTAAAATGTTTAATTCCCTGTCCCATGAACTCAGGATCCGGGCTTTTCAATGATATGCAATTAAACTGGGAGAATTGGCAGAACAGTGCTCCAGCCTTCCTAAAGAATAATGCTAGCTAACAATATCATTGCTGAGGGCCAGGTTTCTGGGGTTTCTGGCTTTGAGTCTATTAATGGTTTTAAACTTAAAGAGTAGATACAGAAAGGAATTCTTTAATGTAAGGGTGATGAGACACTGGAACATGTTGCCCTGAGAAATTATGGATGTCTCATCCCTGGCAGTGTTTAAGGCCAGATTGGACGGGCTTTGAGCAACCTGATCTAGTGGAAGGTGTCCCTGCCCATGGCAGGGAGGTCAGAACTAGATGATACTTAAAGGCCCCTTCCATTCCAAACCATTCCATGAATCTGTGAACACTCAGTGACTTCTAGTGAAGTCTGGCTGAAGTCAGTAGGGCTCCCTCAAGAGAAAGGATATCAGCATTGAAACAATGACAACATTGAAAAAAGTTTGGGTCAAAATGCAAGATAAAGCCAAAATATTAATCCCAGATAATCTTGTGTATTCCAGCATGCTTTGCATTGTAAAAGCAGGAATTGTATTAAATGTGTCAAGAGAGTGTAGCCATTAATTTAGTGTGATTGAAAGACATTTATAAGCCTGACACCAAAAATATTTAACTTTTTGGCATGTGAATTAAATTAACAAGAACAGTCAGTCTCAAAATTACCATTATATGAAAAAATAGTAAGAGTGAAATTTAGAAAACTCAAATAAGTCCTGTGAGAGGTGACTTTACTGCTGTAAATAGGAAACAAGTAGGTGACAGATGGTACTATTTTTTTTGTACTGAAATTGATCTGGGCCTTTAAGTTACAATACCAGTGAGTGCAAATAATCCCTCAGAACTTGCTGAGGTTTTCATTAGCCCAAGGTTGGTGCTGGCACAATGCCTCCTTCCCAGCCCCACGCTCTGTACATCTACATCCCTGAGGCCATGGGAAGGTTGGAAAGATTGCCAGATGCCCATGAGTCCCCATAAGAGGTTTGCATGTACCTGGTGTGCTGTGGTGCATGGAGTCTACCCTAGCTTTGCTTGTGCAACTGAAGGTTTCTTTGGGCACGCATGACCGTGGTGCACTAGGGCTCCTTTCCTGTGGCATACGAGGGGTGGTGTGAGCAATGGAAAGGAGCAGATCCTTGCCTTGATCTCAGTCCCTGGTCCACCAGCAGCACTTCCTGTGTACAGGGGGTGGTTGCTTCTCTCTGTCAGTACATGAACATACTGCTCTCTCCTGAATGGGGAGATGACAGTATGCTCCTGCATGAAGGCATTTCCATTGCTTTAATTATGTGCTGCTTCAGCAGGTTGCATGAGTTTCTTTAGTTTTAATGGCATCTTATGTCATTAAATTCACTTTACGGACCTGAGAAAACTCTTGATAGCATGAGGGCAATTACAAATAATAATAAGGGAGTCGAGGATATTTTTGATCTTCAATACTGGAGAGTTTTTGCTGTGCTAAAAAACAGTGATTTTTTTTTAATGCAATCTTTTTCTTAAGAATCCCTTTCCCTATCCCCAATTATTTTTCTAATTTAGCATTCTGAGAACTTTTATCTTCTGCCAGTTAACATTTTTGAGGTCTAGTTCACCTTTGGGTGGATTACCAGCTCTCCACTTGGTACTTGGATGTGACTGCATTATTTTGATAAAGCTGTTATGCATGGTGCTTTCTAATTGCTATCTTTGTCATGACTCTGATACTTGAAATGGGACTTCACATTTGTGGTCAGTTATAGAATTTAATGGAGACCTGGAAAATATGCGAAGTATTACAAGAAGAGAACTAGAAAATGACATTAACCTGCTCTGATGCCTCTGTGTTATCCAAAAGAAGACAGAAATAGGGAAATTAGAGTGGACGCTTCAATGGGGTGGTTACCTGATGTGATTGTACTGCAACCTGAGGTGCCCACATTACTAAAATGTGAACCAATAAAATAATTTTTATCAGCTATTTTAAGCATTAGTTTGCCTCAAACTCCAATTAGTTTAACAGGATTTGATTGAAAAAGATCTTCTTAAAAGTGCTCACCTGCAAGTCCTTATAACAAATCTGGCCTTCATAAATCCCTTCTCTGAGGCCAAGCTTCAGAAGAGTATCTATAATCATGATGTTCCTGATGCTGAGGAGTACTTAAAGACTGTTCCCTTGTGGGAATCTTCCTGAGTTGCAACATACTCATGGGAGCAAATATTAATTTTAGCTCTACTTCTACACGTCCCAGTATGCTGACTGCTGTGTAATGTGTCAGAGGCAGATTGCTATTACCCATGTTTAGAGAGCTGGGTAGTTCTCTCTTCTCTGTCTCTCATTTTTACTGGCAGAGCCTCACATGCAATCTAAGAGATAATTCTTATTAATAAGTTAAAGGTGTTACTTATATTAAAGTATTCTTATTAAAGGGGTTACTCTAAGGAGAAATGTGCGGAGCCAGTAATGCAGTGAGGAAGGGAACAATCTCTTCTCTGTTTCTGCTGCTTTAGGACAAGTAGTGATGGGCATGTACTGCAGCAAGGAAGATTCAAGTTAGACATTAGGCATAAAAACCTACTTTATAAGAGTAAGGATGGGGAGTGCTTGAATAGATGGCCTTGAGAGACGGTGGCACCTGTGGAAGATCATGAAGTCAAGCTACACAAGCAGAGTCAGGACAGATGTGGACAGTATTGTTCCTACTCAGCTGTAGGCAAAGGGTTGAAATTTGTAACCATTCCAGGTCTTCTCCCCAGGGTAATTTCTTTACCACACAAAGCATGTTTTTAGGTAGGTAAACTGCCATTACTTCTACTCAAACTTTGACAACTCTGTGTTACTGAAATTGGGCCTGTCATACACTGTCAGCTAATAACTTCCTCCCTTTCCCTGACCATTTACAAAGCCAATGGAGCAGTACAGCAGCAGGTTGTCAATGGCAGTTGTGTGCACATTTAGCACTTTTTCGTCTCTACAGAAAAGTGTCTTTTAATGTGTTCCCACAGCATAAAAGCAGGAGGAACTGAACTAAAAGTAGGAGGCAGGAAGAATCATTAGTTAGGAAGCCAGCCTGCAGGTTGTGTAAGGTTGTGTAATCTTGGTTAAACTGTGCTTTTAAAAACGCAGTGCTTTGCAATCTGTTTTTTTGCTCTTATAAACTCTCTTCTTTGTTGTTTCTGCAGTTCCTTCTGCAATGGTGCTCTGGGGTGTTGCTGTACTCCTGTAGTAAATTAAAGTGAAAGGGAGCATACATGGATATATTACACCCCTGCTTCATCCCACTACAATAAGAAACCTAGGAGTGTGAGGGGCTGCTCTCTCACTTTTTATGTTTGCTCAGCTAGGTAGCGGCTTTTAGCATGTATATCAGACTTAGCAAACAAAAGCACACAGTAGGTGTGATCTGTATATGACACAGTTTCTCCTTGACTTTTCAGGTTTGAATATTAACTGCGCACAGCCAGGAAGGAGTATGAAAATATAGACAGGAAGAAACTACCATGGAATTATTATGCAAGCTACTTAGCACCCAGAGTAATTGTATTTCAAAGGGACTTTTAAATTACTGCATGAATACAAGTGGCAGAATGCACCCAGGATGGGAGGAGGGCTTCATATGTATCACCTGACAATGGTGTATAATGGGTGTAATTTTTGTAACAGCTGTTAGGTGCTCTGAAGCTATACTACATTTATGGAATTTTCCATTGAGCTCTAAATATTCAGGTCACATACACAGTTAAATTTCCAGCAGTGGCAGCATAGATAAAAGCACTCCAACCGTATGCCATAATTGTGCTCTATTTAGAGAGTGCAGCAACTCAGGCATTTTCACAGCAGTCATCTTAGATAAGGTATACATTCTGCTTTATAAATGCCAATTCATTAGCGCATGTAACACGTAGCATGCTGCTCTTAAAAAAAAGGGACAGTGCTATGTTTCAGTGAGGAATAAGCATGCAGAAAAACCTATTACTTAGAAGATGGAAAAGAAATACGGAGAGAATTGCCAAATTCAGTTTCGTCTTTTATATAAAGATCTGTAGCATATCAAGTCCATTTTGTAAGAGGTTTCAAATAAATGGAAGTAATTTGAGTGTCCATAAATTAACATTAAAAGGAAGCAATTGATTGGAAATTTCCACTTCAGGGTATTGAATTGCTATAGATGAAATCTGCCACGGAAAGAGTGTGTCATGGACAGGACATGGTTTCATAATGCAGTGAACAAGCATATGTATTTTAGATTATCTGTAGTGATGTTAATCTAAGTACAATTCCAGGCTGCAAGAAAGATAGCAACATTATTGTAGTGCTCCATGCTAAAGGCTTTTTGCATTCAGCAAGTACTAAGCTAGCAATTCCGATCAAACCCAGATACTAAAAATGAAGGGGAAATCATCTATCACTGCAATGAATTAAAATAAAACACAAAGAAGAAAGCACTGGAGCTAAAAATGATGCTTTAGTTCAGGACTCTGGAGTGGTCAGGAAGGCATGTTCACCTGTTGTACTATCAGTTCTGAGGCAGCCAGCATGGCTGTGTGAGATTGGGTATTCATGAAAAGTAGGTCAGTGCAGTCAATCGGATTGAGTTCCCAGTCTTACTATACTTATGAATAAAATATTTAGTACCTTTTTATACAACTATGCTCCATCTTGATCAGCAGATGCATTCCCCTGCTTTAAGTTCTACTATGTTCGCAAAATGTCTCCATGACCATTAATGTGGACCCCTAAACTCTCTTTTTCAGTCATATTTTTTGTGGACTTTCTTCTGTAAATTCAGTACATATTAAAGGAAAGTGGTGAATTACATTGACCTTACACTGCCTCTGCTCTAGAAGCCTATAGTTAACAGATCTTTGCTCTGCCTTTTGCTCTTGTCTTGTCCTTGGCTCTGTAGCAGCTGCACAATTTGTCCCATCCAGAAGTGTAGTCTTGTCTCACTCAAGAAAACCTCAAGGAGGTGTGTGCAGAAGGTGACACTTGGGATTAAGACCACAGCTGGAACATGCCCACTAACTTTGGTTATAGAATAATTTTTCTGGAGACAAGAAAGCTGGTTGTTAAACAATATTGATGGCTCTGGCAGGTCTCGCAAAGGAGCTTTGCTATGTCACTGCTCCTTTGGCCATGTTTTTTCTCTCTTCTGGGAGTTTACAGCCCCTTTGCCACAGCTGGGAGAAGGGAATGCCTGGTTCACATCCCCATGTCCAGCTCATACCAGGATACAGATACATGTTCCCTCAAGTCTGCTTGGCTTTTTGTCCAGTCAGCTGGGCAGAAAAATGGGAGCTAATGTGCTGATGTTGCCCTGCTTTGCTTGGTGGGAACCAGGCTGTGTGATGGCTGCAAGCCCTGGGCTGGGTCATGCCAGGACATGGGACTGGCAGAAAGAGTCAGGGCTCTCCAAAGCTCCTGGAGGGGAAACGCAGCTGCTGTGTGGGTTTCTTTCCACAGCTCCGTGCCTCAGGCTATTGACTGCCATAGTTCAGGATTCATCTTCCTGTGCACACCTGGCTCATCCTTCTGTCAAGGAAACAGGGCAGAAGCATTATGCAGTATCTGAAAGGGGGCAAAGAATGATTTTCCAGCAGCTGCTAGAACTCCTGACTCTTTTCTTCTCTGCTCTTGATATGTAGATTTACTGAGTTGCCACACACATTAGAAGATGTTTCTGTTGGGTGATACCTACTTCAAGCATTGCTCTAATTAGAGCCAAGGAAGGGCAGGAGAAAGTGGAAGGCAGAACACCAGGTCTTCTTTCTGCAATATAACAATCCCTTACAAAACAATTGCAGCAACTTACTCCTACTTTCAAGACGCATACTAGCAAGTGCCCATACTGGCAGGATTTTGATTGTTAAAGGGAAGTGTTAGTTTTCTTTCACATTGTGCAGAGCATAAAGTTTTCATGGAACAGCAGGCAACCTCTGTTGGAGGTCTTTGTCCAGCCACCAACCCTCAAAAGACCCCAAATAAGCATGAATTTTCAGGTTTGTTTTACTGGCTTAGGCTGTTAGAAGAGTCAAACAAAATCTTCACCTTAGAAAGAATCTGGACAACAAATGCCATGATAAAATGGCTTTACACGATTTCTGTATTGCTGGATGTACTAGACTGATAGCCCTGGTTCTTTGCTATCATGTGTTGCTTTGGGCTTATCAGAAATGTTTAACCTGGGTGCCACAAGTGCAGAGAAAAACTGCAGGCATCTAAAGATGCAATCCTAGAATAACAGCAAGACATTTTTAATAGGCTTCATGAAATGCTATATAATAGTGTGGCTTAAACCAAACACAAAAAGGGATTTTTTTTTTGCCTACCTATCTAACAGAATTGCAGATACATTTGAATTTGCCAAGACTTATTTTTTATTTTTATATTATAAATATGAAACAGGAATTAAAAGCCACAAACAGGGCTTGATCACCCGTCAAAGAGACAAATGTGATGGCCTGAGAAGGCTGCTGATTTAATCAGGGTTGTATTTCTCTGTTTTTCCTCATTACTTCCTTCTGTGGGCAGTCACTTCTATTTTCAACCATTTGTGCAGCCTGTCTTGCAGTTGAAATGGGCAGAAATAGTTTCTGCAGAATCAGTGAAAGAAGCAAAAAGGCAGCTCTCACTGACCCCTTTGATTTAATTTTACCGCATTTTTCTTCCCATAGTCTGAAGCATAAAATAAAAACATTTGAAGTGGAGCAGTCTGAGTACGCTCTTGCAGCATGTAGGTCACCCATTCAGTTAACAGTCAGGTTCCAGTGCATAAGCTTCTGAGTTAATAAATCTTGGGTCTGTGGATCAATTTCAGTATCCAAAGCTAAAAGAAAGAAATTTTCAGCTATTTTTATATATTTTTGATACCCTTTTCCCCATCAAAGAAGATTATAGAAGGAGTTCATCATAAAAGAACAGACAAAAATTCAAATAGTGTCTCCTTTTAAGCAGCTGAAAACCCATGTGAAAATAACCTTTACGTCCTAAGACAAGCTTCTCTAATTGTTCAAATCCAGTTTAATCTTATTATCAACTCACTTGGCAGAATTAATATACTAAAATAGGCACTTTGCCAAGTTTTTTATACACTCAGTTTCTGTTATGCCAATTCAGTTACAAATTATTACAAGGCTTAATCATATAAAATGAACTAATATAAGCAAAAAACCTGAAGAAGATATGGTTGACTGCATTACAGTCTAAAGAGGTAATTAGTGTTTTAAATCTGAAAAAAAGGGCATTAGACACCTATATTTATGCTGTGATAGATTCGAATCTACATGGCTCATACACAGAAAAGGAAACAACCAACGTCATCCAAACCTATTGGAAATGAAGATTGCTACATTTTCACACTGAAATACATAAAGTAAAGGTGCTAAATGGAAATCTTTTACTTCTGATTCGGGTACTAAATCTTTGCCTGCTTAGTCTGGAGCACCAAAAGGGTTACAACTTCCATATTTAGCACCAACCTAAAAATAACTCAGTTATTTACCGCTAAATCACTGCTATTCTCAGCACCATTTCCAATAGAATTGCTTAGGCTGCTCTGGGAGGGGTAACAGTTGTGAACTGTTGTGCTAGTAAAGCCTTAGTTACCTGAGTTTAGAACTAAGTCATAAGTACAGTCTGCACTTACCTGTTGTCCAGGAAAATGTTTACACCAAAAATATTGTTACCGTACATAGGGGCGTGAAGAACACTCTGATTAGTTATGTGAGGGCAATAGGATTTCTGTGGAGGTTTCAAAATCTAGAATGTGACCGTTACAATCAGCTATCTGAAAATGATCAGTAAGCTTCTTCAGGCTGGGACATGGCCATTACGAGTTGAGAACATGAGTTGAGACAAGATTCTTAAAATCCTGATTTGCAAAAGGTGAAGAGGATCTTTTAATACTATAGGAATGCCGAATTCCAGATCTGTTTATCTACACTCAATAAAACTAAAACATACTGCACGTGAGCCAAGACTGAGAGATGCATGTTGTAAAAGGATGCAATAAATCACTGCACTGAATGCAGAAGAATATTTTATTGATAAAACTAGTCTTGAAGTTTGATGCCTCTTAGGACCAAAAAATTAATGCTATTATTTCCCGAGGCAGTTACGTTTCTGCCCAACTTGCTGTTTTTACAAAAGGTTATTGCAAAATACACACATTCATTACTAGACTTTTTGCAGGCTCCCAGGGATCTCATGAGGAAACCCTGTCTCATCTAGAGACAATGCTTGATCTGCAGAGTTAAGTTTGACTTCCTGTTTTCTACTGAGGTATTCTCAGTTCTTTCCTGCTCTCTGGCACTACTTACAAGAGAAGCCAAATAGGCTTGTGGTTCCAATTGGATCAGTCCTGTAATCCTTAAAATAAAACATCTTATTACATACAAATAAGCAGACTTGTAAGACAACTATCACTGCTATGTCCTCTGGAATGATAATGGTCTGGGATGGTGACCAAGCGTACTGAGGAAACGTGGACTAAGTGGATCTACATCCATTTATTTCCACCATAGTTCACATACCCTGGCATCCTGGCATGAGTGTCACTTTGCTGAATAACATGTATGCCTGGTACTTTCATTATCTTCAATCCCATCCAAAAACATAAAGAATATGAAAATCCAGGAAATTATTGTTAACATTTTCTTTTTGGCATTTCAATTTAATAATAGACTCAAGCAGTGAGGAAAGGACAGCCTGGCAGGTCAAGCCAAGAGCTGTCCTCAGAGCTGAAAAAGTTTCTGAAACAGTGAAAAGGGACACCATGCCTGCAGAGAATCCCTGTTCTGACCTTATCTCAGCCACCAGCGTCCTCTCAATCAAAGCCCATCCTCTGCCCCTATGCCTTACTCCTGAAACTAGTAATATTTATCTATGCCAAGGACAAACTCGAAATCATTTATCAGTTAGAAACCACAAGACATCAGGATGTGCCCAGGCTGTATAATGCTGACAATAAACTGGTTTGAGTACAAAACTTCTATGCCTAAATCTGCTGAGTGCCCACATGAAGTGCTGAGCCATCTTTCAGACCTGTACCAGGTAATTAAGCACCTCAACATGCATGGCACAGCCCTGTGCTACCTAGGGAGACTGCCAACACCAGGACAATGAGTGGTGCGCATAGATTAGTGAACACAGACCATGCCCAGGCCCTTGGTACTTGACTTTTTCCCTAGGAAAAATCAGCTTGTTTACTTTAATTGATGCAGGAGTTTGTGGTCTTATCCAAGAATGGTTACTGAGTTGAAGTTATGGTCACTTTCATTATACGTGAATGTTTAACAAAAGGACTCTAGAAAATAACAGTGACAAGCAATCACTAGTTTCTCTGATGGTTCACTCTTTGTTCTAATTAGTGCAATGGTGTAAATAGCATAACTTCATGATCTTTTTCTGTATGTATTTTGCGCACTCACCCCTATTTCTTTCAATGGCCTCACTTGGGTTACTTGAAGTATGTACGCATTCCTTTTAGCAGATCTAACCACTATGTGTTATAAACCACTGGGGAGAAAATTCTGCCTCATATTCTTAATATTTAACAAAAAACATTTGAAATAACAATAAAACACACATGTTGCAAAACCAGAAAAGAGCAGGGCTCAGCTAGGGGAAGTTCTGTCTGCAGTCTGGGTAGAGTGAGATCAACAAATCTTCACATACTGTGCATGAGTCAGTGCCTGGACAAAAAAAATGGCTGTTCTGTTCCACTGGCTTATCTTATAAGTCTGTATTTTGCTTATTTCAAGAAAATTATAGGTCTTCCAAAGCTATAAGTTTTTCAGTGGCACAACTTAGAAATACGTTAAATGGTACAGTCTTGAACACAAAATGCAAAGCATGTTTTCTTCATATTTACCTTGATCCTTCAGGATCAGATGAGGTCTACAAAACAAGCCAGAGCCCATGGCAGAAGTCAGTGGCAGAAGGCCCAAGTGCTAAGATTCAATCTTCGGTCTGCAGTTGTTTTTGAATGGTTTGGGCACAACCTTTTGGGCAGGAGCATATACAGCCAGCCACTTGCTGCACAGGGAAAGCGCATCTCCTGCTTAGTGATAATGCTTAAAATTGCCCTTGTGTGAGTGAGAAGATGCTTGAGTGTTTCCAAGGAGACAGCCCAGATGAGGCACAGTAGGCACTGACCAGCAGCTGGCAGCAGCAGCTCAGCCAGAGATGTGGGGTGTCCCTCCATGGCAGTGCCCCACACTGTGGGTTGCAAGGAGCTGTGAGCAGCCCTAGGTGCTGAGAGACACACAGATGGGATTATGTGGATATGCCTGCCCTGCACTGAATCACCTGGGGCTTGGATGTCCCAGCACTGAGTATCAATGTGAGGTATGTCAGCTGCTTGGCGTGAAAAGATAAGGAACTGGTGAGAATTCACTAATAAGTCCACAGGGTGGGGAAGTGGGATCTGGCTGAGATTCTTCAGGATGTTTATCAGATTCTATGGCACATAAAAGCAGACAAATAAATTGCTTCCAGATCCAAGCAAGATATGGAAACAAGTCAGCTGCTTTTTAAGCTGGGCTGCATTTACAGGAGCAATTTAGCATCTTTATCTTGGTGCTGCATTTGCAGTGAGTGATGGCGTGTCAGGATCTTTGCTGCTTTGGTAGCAGGTTACCCCTTTGCTTGGCCATTGGCTGCCCACTGCCTCTGGTGAATTGACTACAATCTTTCCCATATGGACACTTATAAATGATGTTTTCCAACTAGAAAGATGCAAACTTGCTAGTGTGCTTTATCTACCATAAAAGAGAGCTACCTAATAGAAATTATAGCATTCACTGCAACCTTTTTCATGTCTGGCTTTATAAAACACAGATAATTATCCGCATCATAAAAAGGAGGAAAATATTACCAGCGTTATTGCAGCATAAGATTATACTTCTCCTTTAAGAAGTTTTATTTTCAGTTTTCTATGGACAGTTGGGTTCTCTATTAATGCTGTGGGTGACTATTTTTTTCACATATCTAAAGCATAGTTACACTGTGAAACTCATTCCAATAAGAATTTACAGAAACCACAAATAAAAATGATTTACAGTGGCTGAAGGATCATTGGTGCCTGTTAAGTACCCTAATTCAAATGTAAACACCAGCTAAACATGTTCCCAAACTATTAAAAAGAGAGGTGTTCTTGTGACAGAAATATTGTGTAATTGCTTTGCTTTTAATTAGCTTTTCTGAAGTTGACATCTGTGATGCCAGACGATGTGGAGCTTTCTCCTGAATATGCAGAATTTAAAGTATTTTTAAATACTCCCTCTCATGTAATGATTTTACTCTCTCCAAGGTGTAGGTCTTCCCATATAAGTCATACTTGCTAGCCATGTTCAGTTTGTGCTTCCAAGTGATGCCAAGCAGGATTTGCTGAAGAGGCAACCTCACCCATATCATGCTTTCAAGGAATCATAGTGAGAGGTCTATGGAGACTAGATATGGTTTGCAGCATTCTGAAGTGTGGTCAATGGGTGGTTTTTTCGCATTTGTCCAGGAGAAAGATTGAATCACGCCAGTTAAGATCACTGCTTTTCAGAAACTGGTGTTTGAGACCATGTTGTGCTATGAAGATATACGGAGACCACAGCACCTAACTCTAGAAAAGCATAGCTGGGATTTGAGAACTTGCAGGAGTCAGTAGAAGACAGTGGAAAACAGGCTTCAGTTTCTCTAAACCTGTGCCATATTCTTCCATGGAAAATGAGACTGCAATGATAAAACCCTGGAGAAGAACCCTTCCTGCCCCACCTCTGGGTGTCTGAGCGCTCTTCTGCCACTGATACTTTTATAGCATGTGACTTATCAGAGCACTGAATTCCTCAGTAAGCTGGAGCAAGTTGTGAAGAGGGCCCCAGGCTGGTTAGGGGCTGGATCACTTGCACCGTAAGGAAATGGTGACCATACACAAGAGGAAAAATCTCCAGGGATAAGTTGTTCTCACCTCAGCCCAGTTTACATTATGCAGTTTTATTGGTTTAGCCAATGGAGGAAGTCCCTCTACCCACTCTCTCCATTGTCATGCCTGTTTGGACTACTGACTAATGATGACGGAAGCTATTCATGCTTAGCTGCGTTGCCAGCTATCTGATGGTTATCCGACTGATAGTAAATTGTGAAAGCCATAAAAAGTTTGGTTCTTTATTAAAAGAAAATGAGTCTTGTAACAGAAAACTACTTTTCAGAAGCAACACTTCCTCCAGAAGGATGGTGCAGTGTTTGACACCTCGTGAGGCTTCACAATAAAGCTGAACGCTAACTCACCTGACAGTGTTATCAGCGTGGAGCATTCTGATTTCACAGCACTGCTGAATCTGGGATCAGCAATTGCTCTACCTTTGATTCTTACAGGTAAAACCAAGCAAACAAACGAGCAGACAAGAGGAGAATTACAGTTTTACTTCTTCTTTTTCTTCCGTCCATGAGTGACAGAGCGTCAACGAGTGATCTTGTTCTGCGGCATTGCTGAGGTTCCCTCCTTTCTTTTTCAGGAGAAATCGGATATGTTAATAGCAATAGGTACACAAAAAAGGAGCTAAGTGAACAGATGTGTAGAGAAAATCAGTGGGCAGAAATCTCCCCCTTGGGCTACTTAAACATATTGTATATGAATTGTGCATAAAAGCTCTGTGTCCCTTGGCTCTCAGATAGTAATTATGATCAACCTGCAACCAAGCAGCTTAAAAAACTGCTCAGCATCTGCATTTGCTCATAGTTCCCAGATGCAGCTATGAGTCAGTGGAAACAAATCCAGGCTGTGTGACTTTGTGCAGCCTTCTGCTCACAATTAAAGACAAGATGGATGGGAGACACTTCTGTGATTCTTTTTTCCCCAGAGAGGGAGCCTCTGGAGACCGCACATGCGCTGCTTCAATAACACTACAGCATGTCAACAGCAGGACAGAAAACTGTGGTTAATGAATGATCCAGGATTAGCACCAGTTAGTGCGTTGCCATTAAAATGAGGGTGCAGAACTATGTGCACAATTGTCTGAAAAATATTGACCAGAAGGCTCTATTTCCATGCAAATATCCCTTTTCCCCTCCTTTTCCCCCAAATCACAGAAAAAATCTGTGCTACAAATGTCTACATGTTTCCATATTTAATTACAACACCAAACACCATGACCATAAAAGGAGGGTCATATCAAGCTTAACATAACAATGCCATTAGATTGCACAGGCACCACATCTAAACATATGTGGCATAGGTATAATGCTGGTTTGAATCAGGCTGTGTAGCAGCAGAATGCTGACTGGGCTTGTTTAGTCGGCTTATGTTGTCATGTTTTCTTCTGAGTTTTGGGCTGCAGAAGTTGGGCTGACACTAGCTCCTAGGTTGACACAGTGTCAGCCTAAGAGCTAGGTAGGTAAAAGCCAATGTGAGTTAAGATTTGCATATCAGCAAAGCTGATATAGGGCAAGTGAGATTCTGGCCTGTAAATCTCATTCTCTTGTCACATTAGTACAAATGGAAATTTAAATATGTTTTTCCAAATCAGCATCCACAGGAGAAGAATTGGACTCAGAGTGTCCAAGTCTCATCACGCTATGCTCTTGGACAAGACTTCAGCAGGCAGCAGAACCAATTTCCAGTGGAAATCAAGTTCAGCATCAACCACCATTGCTTCATCCTACCTTTTCCTCTCTTCATAGCTCAGCCCTGGGATGAGCTGTCCAAGTCTGTAGTGCATTGTACGTCTGTGAGCTCCACCACTCACCATGTGCAGCTAAGGTACATTCGCCACCCTGGTGTGTGTGCTTTCCAGTCATGAACTAAATACACTCAGGCTGAGCTGAGCTCAGCTATTACTGAGAATTGGAAAACAACAGAAGTGGTTCAGCTGATATAGATGTTGCCCTGCATGACACTAAGGACATTAGGGAGTAAGACATCTGTAACACACACAGGTGAGGGAAAATCAAATGACATTCAAAAAATCTATGATGAAAGAAGTTTTCACTGCACTGTATTTTCCCAGCACAGCACAGCTCCAGAGGAAAGTGAGAGTGGGGGTCATATGCCAGCATGGACCAAAAAAAAAGTGCCAATTTATTCAGGCATGGGATGGTCACCCTGTGTTGCCCCAATATTCTCTTGAGGACAACAACACAGCAACAGCATGTGTCAGTGATGAGTACAGGTTTCAAGACAGCTCTATCTGTCCCACAGCTGCTGGTGACACCAGAGCTACTTCACATGGGGACCGCAGTGGTGCTGGTTTGAAGACTTCCCTCTCCCTGGCAGCACTTATCTGGATGCTTGCTTGCTACCCCTGGCTACAGTGGGCCATATTTTTAGTTTCATCATTTGCTCACTACCTTGTTCCTTTGGGTCTCTACCAGGACAATTTTCATCGATTAGCTGGATAAACTGACCAACGGCAGCAGGTTGTCCACATGTTCATATTGCCATGGAAATGGATTTCAGCCAAGACAACTAACTGTTATGGGGGGCTTTGGGAAGACAGTGTAGGGGTAAAATTAATAGTTCTTGGTACAGATAGTATCAAACGTACTGCTGAACATGCTGCCTTGCTTTTGTTCGAGCTTGTCCGTGTCAAGTAGCCCCAATAAGACCCAGTATGCAACGCCAAATGAGTCAGCAGGAGTGTCTCCACTGAAAGGCTCAGGTTGCAGGAGCAGTAGGCAGACCTGGGGCAGCTTTCATCTTGTGGCTTCTGAAAGCTAGCGAAGGGCTGGACAATAATCTCCAGGCCAGACTGCAAATCTTGCAGGATGCTTTATGCATAGAGTGCATCCCAAGCCTGGCTAATAGCGTGGCATTGCTACTGGCAGCCAAATGGATGAGGAAGGTTTGTTTGTGCTGCAGTCACATATCAACCTGCCTGTAGAAGAACCTTCCTCTAATTCTGCCTGTGCTCCAGATCACAAATGCATCTTTTCTTTCCTGGTGTTTTTGGTGTCAGAGTCAGGAGAAATAGGGCATCTTGGACACTAACTTCTTTGAGGCACTCCAAAGAATACAGTGTTTATAGTATATCTACTCATTAAGTACCCAGCAGCAACCTGTTTTAGTTGAGAGCTTTAGGTATTAAACAGCAGCATTCCTAAAGAGCTGCCAAAGGGGAAGCTGGTCTCCCAGCTCCTGCAGTGTGTCTGAAGTCAGCTTCAATCTGGTTCACTTTCCTGTTGTCTTCACTGTTTTTGCAGCCTCAGCTGGGCAGTGGTGCAATTTCCACCCTAGGAACAGAGAGACCCCCTCTGCAGTCTAGCCTGGAAAATCTAGTCTGGAAATTCAAATGGATGGGTTGTATAAACTGCTGTCCTAATATTACTGCATTGGATAATTACTGCTGATGCACTTCTTCCTACAGCACAGTGACATCTACAGTCCATGTTTAAAATGAGGATAATATTTTACTAGTGTCACTGTTAGGCACTTCACGGCTGTTCTGCTTAAAAAGAAATGCTGGCATTGCTTGCAATATCTAAGTGCTGTATTGCAGGATGCTGCCAACACAGCATGCCTGAGTTGTGCACCAGCAGGACATGAACCAGCTCCAGCCTAAAAGCTCTCTGACTTGTTATTGTCATATTGAGCTTGTCTTGTGACAATTGTTATGCTTCCCATAACAATTACACAATACCTCTGTAGGTCTGACTCATGCAGGTCCATCTTTTCTATGTGAATGCCTTGATTCTCAGCTCCTGTTAATGTCTGTAATGTGTCTCGGGCATTTGGCCATCATTTCCACCTGCTGCTCTTCAAACATATTTGCCCTGTAGCACTTACAGGCTGTTGACTGTGGCAGCCCAATTAGACACATTTTCCTGGGGTACTTTATCATTCAAGGAAAATTTTCCTTCCAGGACTCCTGGGACAAGCAGCCTGTCTTTGCATATCTTTTTGTATCAACTTTTCCTCCCCTCTTTCATATGTTTAATCTTAACTTCCTGTCTAGTTTATTTAGCATTAACTCATCAGGCTGGGCTTCTCCCCAAGTTGTTCTCAGCCATCTGTCATGCTTTTTGTTATATAAATACGTAGTCAGATCAAAATGCCATCTCTGCAAACTTTAGCACATTGATCTGTTTAAAATATGAATGTGGTTTTGGGTGAAATACCTGGAGCTGGACCAACTCAGACCATAGTCTGAGACGCAGACAGTGGCTATGTTGAAACAGCTGGATGTGAGAGATCTTTGAAGACCATTGATATGAACTCACTTTCCAGTTCTGTTCTTAACTCATATCAAATTGAGGACAGGAAAGTCAACATTTTCTTCTCCACCTTCCATAGTTTGGTTTCTCACAGGTCTTCAGTCCTAACAGCAGGGAAATAGATTCAAGGCTCAGGAATTTCCAAGGGCTGCATTTGCTATTTGAGATGCAGACAGTGTCTCCCAAAGGAGGCGCTGAATGAAAACAAATATGATCATTTATTTTCTTAACCATCAGTTAGACTCATGCTGATACATCAGGATGGACATTGATCATCTGTCCTGGCATTTCTGTCTTTGCCAAAGCTGAAAATATTCCCTGTTGGGTATTTGATCAGGCCTATTTCCAGTAATTGACTAGGCAGAATTTAGGTGCTTTTGCCCAAATTGCATGATGACACTGCTCAGCTGCTGCCTGACTTCTTGGGGTGACTAATTTCCAAGAGTACCTCACATTTTGTCTGGACAGCCTAGAATAATACCTTTACTCATTTCTGAATCATCTTCCTGAATAGAGTGAACAATCTGATATCTAAATCAAATCTAAGCTCCATCATAAGCCAGAAAGTAGGCAGTCCTCTGCCTGTGTTTTTGACATGCTCAGCCCTGCTGTGGTTCTCAAAAAGCATCAAAAGAAGTTACCAAGAAGGGGCTTATTGCTCCCCAAATTTGTAGATGCCTTCTTTTAAAATCATAATAGAGCCACCCTTGACATACCATCTAATTAGCCCAGATGCCCACAGAAGATGGAGGGAGACACTTTTGGGCTAACTGAGGTAGCTAACTTAGCTATAAGGCAGTGTACTCAGGGGCATTATGTTCTTTATTTAGTCAGCAAAGAAGCTGCCTTTCAATGGCAATTCACTTGAGACAGTATAAGCCTCCCTGCTCATTTCCTCCGTGCTGTGATACCCCAAAGCAAAAATTTCTGCAGCTTACTGTTTAATGTCAGAGTGAGGGGCACTTTCTTGGAGATGTAGACAGTCTTTTTCAGACTTACTCTAGTGAGAGCTTCACTACCCTTCACAAAACATTGCAAACTCTTTCTTAGCCTCATTAGCCCCCCCCTTTTCTCCAGCTCTTCCCTTTGGTGGAAATGAGGCCTTCTGATCCATTTTAAGGCAATTATGGGGTGCTTTCATTTCCTAAGGCATTGCAATGAATCACACTTCTTAAGATCTGAATGTTTCACTGATCTTTCAATGTTAAAATATGTGGTCCTTACTCTATGCTGCCTTGGACATGTTAAATTAATACATGTTTTATTTGCTTTCAGTGCATTGATACATTCCTCTGCTACTTCTGCTTTCAGCTCTTGTTTGTTAGACACTGATCTCAGGGAGACTTTCAGCAGCCTTACTGTTCCCATCCTCTATTCCATGCCCTCCATGTTGAAATGATGTCTGAAATCTCTTACAAAGCTGACAATTTGTCCTGATTCTTGCATCATATTCCAACATCTCTGTTTGACTTGCAGAGTTTATTGTGGAACATCTGCTCTTGCAGATTGTGATTTTAAGATTGAGATTTTTTTTCTCTTTTTTTTTTTTTTTTTTGCCTTGGGCCTATTTTTATTTTCTCCTGGATGACAAGCAAGAAAATTTGAAGTCTAGATGGTTTTTTTTGTTTGGAGCCTGAGATTTTATCACTGAGATTTAGTCCACCCCCAAATGGCAAAGTTTTTTTTTCCATCTTGGAGTATTCCCAAACTGTGGTTTCAATTTCTTTTCATGTTTGAGCTTTAGATACAGAAATGCTTTGTTCTCTTATGGGAGACACAGCTTCTCCATCTGCCTTCTGCCACCACATTCCCACACAGTGGGGCCACCTCTTCACTGCTGCCCGCAGCCTCCTGGCGCTGTGTGGATCTGACATGGGAGCTCTTCCTCACCTCCCACATCCAGTCCCTCCACCCAGAGTGCCAGGGCTGCTGGTGCTGCTGCAGCATGGCCTACCCTGTTTTTCTGTGTTTTTGCTTCTCTTCTACCTATAAATGTTATTTGTGACTGGGCCAGGGCAAATTTCCACACTAATGGACAGCGCTAACAATTTCAATGTGCTGTTCTCTTACTTTGAGAAATAAATCACTGAGAAACAATGTAGAATATGTTAAGAAGCTTTCAGAGACTCGATATCTGAGGAGTTTCATTACCTCTTAGAGCATTAAAATAAGATTCCCCCTTGAAACGGGGATTAGGGATTATTATTTTTTTTTTCCTTTTCTTCAAAGGATTTTTGATTTGCTGTATCACTTGAAACAGTTATGCCGCTCTGGTCACATCATAGACTCCACCACTGTGCAACTCTCCTTATTGCTGCTCAGAAAGTCATTGAGAATACCTCCAGTATGACTAAAGACAAGTGGAACACTCAGTGTAAAAACTGTATTGAAGAATATTAATAATTTTTTTGCAAAGTTTTTCAATAATAATTATAATAACCACAAAATATTGTAAGTGGGAAAAAAGGGAATTTAATCACAAGAACTATTTCCAGAGCTGTAACACTAGGCTGCTTCTGCAAGATTGTTATGAAATGCAGTGGATCTTAAATACTTCCAAGAAATCGCTGGATATAATTTTTCTTATTATCTGAGTAAATGAGAATATGGAGGGAGACAGTGTGAGGGTGGTCATTCATAAAAATCAATACATTGCAGAAATTTCAAAGTCCTGAGAAGATTCATTAAACGTTATGGCTATTGCAATTTGCTTAATTGCAAAACATACAGCAATTGAAGGCATGATAAAATGAAGGTTTTCTTTACCTCCTGTAAAGAAGATGAAACATTAAAGCCAGAAAGCCAGCAGCCTCCTTAAGCAGGATAAACAAGTTGCTGGAATCAAGGAGCCCTGAAAATCCTGGAGGCTACACTTATGCCCTCCACATTCATTTTCATGAATGTTTACCAGATCTGGGGTTGGGTGTGATTTGAACCTGAGAGGATAAAATTATAAAGACCTTGGAAACCACAGACCTTTAAAGAGTGTGTGTTTCAGCCATATCATGGAGTTATTAAAAATTTAGTAAAACAATGTGCAACTCCCTCCCTGTTGGCCTATCTGTGCAAAACCTCATTGAGATTAGTGTGCGCCATTTGCCTTAGGAGAAAAGCTGTCCTACTACATATGTCAGGTTTTTATACACTTTAGTTTAAGGATTTGGCAGTGGGAAGTCTTACGCTGTTTCTTGACACTGCTATAGGAAAGTTAATCTCTTATCTCCATTGGTAGCAGAATAATAGCTATTTTTTTTTACAGATTCCCCAGTTGAAGCTAGCAGCTTGTGTTCTGGCCATTATTAGTTTGAATCATTCACTATAATTCCCCAAAGAAAAGTAAAAGACAGCAATTAAAATGTCAATCACAATGTTCTTCCTAAAAATCTGCTCAGAGGCAAGAGTGGCAAAGAAACAGAGAAAAGGTGAGGATGTGCAAGCTCGAGTTTGAAATTGTAGCTATCTCTGCTGACAGTAGACACTGAATTTTGAAAATGCGGAATTATATGCAAGAATGTCACAAAGAAGGGCCTTGTTCTTAGGACTCTTAAGCCTGAAAATTGTCTTGTCTGACTTTGTGTGTGGCAGGCCAGAGACTGAAGGAGTATAGCTGCTCCTATTCCAAACCTCTTGTAAGGTAAAGGGGACACTACAGAGAAAAGAAAGAGTGAATAAAGAAAGATTGTTCAAATTATTCACGCAGAATGTTAGGGGAAGGTTTTCAAGGTCACCAGATGGTGACACAAACCTTACTAAAGGACTGGACGCACCTAAATGACTTTAGAAGACCTTCCTGGAAAATAACTTTTGAACAGAATGCATACTTTCTTCTTCTTGAAGATAAATATCAACTATATTAACTTGTGCTTTGAAACACTTTGCTTTTAAAACAGTTATAAACTGAACAATAACACTAAATATATGTTCCATCCCTAAATTCAATATGACATTACATTTTAATGTAGTTAAGCTTTGTTTATTTCCTTTGTTGCTCTTCCACATGGAAGAACCAACAAGACAAATGGGGAGAAGGTGAACCAAGTAAGACTGACAGAAGTGGTCAGAAGTCTTTAGTTTAGTCATAATTACTCTTCTAGAGTGAGGGAATATATAAATATTAAGAAATATTCTAATAGCAGAAAATTAATCTGAATTGGTTTTGTCTTCTTGATCTATGTACTTCTAAAATTCAGTTTTGAGGGTTTTTTTTCTTTTATAGTGGTTCAAAAGATCTCTGAAATCTGAAGTAGGCATCTGAACCGAATAATTTGCACTTCAGAAACAAAACTGTCTATACAATTTGGTTCTCTTCTTTTCCTAAGTAAGTCTTCGATGGAATAGAAGTATTTGAACAAGTACTGAGTTTTTAATTTGTTGCATTTCAAATGTTTCAAAAACACAAGCAATTTTCTAGCTAGTTCTTAATAAAGGTTAATCGTGCAGTTTGGTTTTGGATTTGTTGAAAGCTTGGTGCCCCTGATAGCACAGCACTGCCAGCCTAATCTGCACAGTTATGACAGCTTCCAGGTGATGGTTATTCGCATTCATAAATAATTTTAAATTAAGAAACCAAATTAGCTGTCTCTCATGGCTTCTTATGGTAAGGTGGGATGTATTGTCACATTACATTTCAGACTTCAATTTTTGTATTGAGAAAAATTCTTAATTGTGAACAAAAACTACATAAGAAACAAGTAATCAAACTTCTTATAAGTCATGGCAATTGCAAGGAAGGAGAAAGTAGGTAGAGATTTGGTCAAATATAAAAAGTACTTTTACCAGCAAAAATTACAGTGTGATGAATTTTCTTTCTAAATGAAAGTGGACAATCTGAAAGACAAAAATAGAGAACTATAGGTTTGCTCCTGGGCTCATTTCTCTGTTAAGTTTAGGCATTTAATTGTAATTTCAAGATATCCTGCAAGAAATGCTAGGAGTTAAGTGGCAGAAGTGCACTTTGTGCTTGGGAGTTCAATGGTAATTTTAGAGTTGATACATGTGTGTTTGGGTACAAATCCTGGGATTAAAACATGGAAGGTTTGTGGTCATAGGCTTGGGGCAACTATAAGGTCAACCTTAACTACAAATGTAAATACAGCCTGGATGTTCAAAATGAACTTGCTGTTGATGCATGTAAATGTATAGTAACAACACCTAACATCTCCAGCTATTTCAATTCAAGAAGAGGCTAAAGATACATAGAAACTTATTTTCTCGGTTTTGAAATTCCTAAGGGTCATTTCTGGGTAATGAATATGATGCTTTCTTGTTCTTCAGATCCTGAAATAGATTTATTTGTTTGTTTTTTTTTTTTTAATTTAGACCACACAATTTTAAATGATTTGGTTTTCCCAATTCTATGATTTTTACGCAACTTTGGCATCTTCAACGTCCATGCTGAAAATGAATGCATTCTAGCCAAAGATCTTGCCTTCTACCTGTGGACTTCATTTTGAGCTAGAGCTCTGAAGGTATGATACAACTGGGAAACATCTGTAAAGCCAGAAATGATTTGACAGTCTTGTTAATACATGATGAGATTCAGCCTAATGACTTAGTTTCACATAAGAATTTTCCATGCATGCCCATTTTTCAGAACCTTAGTTGGCACAGGGGTTTCTTCTCAAAGACTCACTGAAAGAGGTATGATTACTGAGAAGGTTGGGGCTGTTCAGCCTGGAGAAGAAAAGGCTGCGTGGAGACCTCATAGCAGCCTTCCAGTATCTGAAG
>JAOEHY010039304.1:1503-94100 GCA_025447955.1 Psilopsiagon aurifrons
AGCATGAGGCTCCGAAAGTCCTTGGCCAGACCAAAATGTACTAAGCAGTAACTAAAACATTGGTGTTATCAGTGCTGCTCCCAGGCCGAAAGTCAAAACCGCAGCACTGCACCAGCTACCAAGAAGGGGAAAAATGACTGCTACTGCTGAACCCATGACAGACAGGCATGACTGTCTTTGACCTGTACCACAGTACCATCAGGAAGGCAGGCAGGTGGCTGCTACAGCTGTGTGCTATGCAGTGAAGTGGCACATGAAAGGTATAGGCAGTCAGGACCTCATGCTGAAGCAGAAACCATTACAGTAAGACAGCACAGAGGCACCCACTTTGATGTATTGATTCCTGGGAATGTTGTCCCACTGCTTCGTTTATCCTAGATATTTTGTACCTTGTTGCAGGCAAGATTTAATTTGAAAATCCAAGCAGCTGGCAGCAGACCTCTCCTTGGCAAGCCCTGCGGAAATCTCCCTCAGGCAGAGCTGGTAGCAATCAGTCTCCTCTAGTTTTGTCATGTATCTTATTTTTGCATTTCTCACTTTAACAGTTCTCCATGAGAATGCAAAAGCAAGCTGCACAGACAAAAACTGGGATGTCTGTATGGTAGCAAGACTGGCTATGCTTTTTTAACTGGTTTACTTAGCTGTATTAAATGCCAGTATTAACTTTTGCTTTGGATTTTCACATGTTAAGACATCTCCTCATGTCCAGACAGCAAACCTTGTCTATGATCTAACCGCCGGCATGCGATGGAAGTGCTGATGTCTTTTCAGTGCTGCTCAAACAGCCTGTGACCAGTTGCAGTCCAAAACCCCCAGCTCCTTTGTATTACTGCTTTATTTCTGTTGTCCCCACTGCAGTACTGGCGCTGAGAAATAGCACAAGAAAGTTTTCCTGTACTTGCCTAGTCTAACTCCCTGTCTCCATAGAACGGCTCACGAATTTCCACGGTCAGTGTATATGAACTTGTACTTGTCTGACAATTTCATTTACCTCATTTCAACATAACCCAATCAGTTCATATTGCAGAACTAAGGCTTTCAGTATTTTGCTTTAGTATACCATCTTTCCATTCTGCCTTCTGGATTTGCCATCACCAAACATTTTAACCAGTTCAAAGTTACTTACTCACTGTAGGACATTTACATAATTCACAGCTTTAAGCAGCGTACTAAACCCAGGAAAAGTCCCCACCTTGTGTAATTTTTCCTGCTGTGCTGCCTTTCTTATCACACACATCTCCTGTACATTTTTAGCTTTATGGGGTTTTTTTCTTCTGCTTTTCTCTATTAATCCTTGGGAAGTTTCCCTCTCTCCCTCTCCCCCTCTTCTCCCACTCTCCCATAACTCCTGCCACTTCTTGGATTTCCATCAACTCATCATGTGGAAATGTATGTAATGCAATTTAAAGAGGTAGCCTACTCTGTCCTTGATTGATTTTATTCCAGTCATCCCATTCCTATCGCATTTGCTGTTTTCCAGACAGGCAATTTCTAGATGACACATTCATGGAAATGGCACATATCCAAAAAGCATTGCTGCTCCACCTAACTCAGTATCTGACACGGTGTCAAAAACGTGTTGGTGGCCTTGCATGGGAATTGAGGATTAATACCAGCTGGTCCCAGAGATTGTTGGTTTGAGTCTCCCTAGTTTACATAAACCCATTGCCACACTGACTTTGAAGTCACCTGTGATGATGTGTAAATGGCAGATGACAGCCTGTGTGTCGTTAGTATATGTTCCTGTAAATCCGTTAAGAAATTCATATAATACTTCAAGAATTGCACCATACCCTTGGATCCTACTTTTCATTTTACTGTTGTAGTCTAGCCCTCACCTTGACTGATCTCTTACTTTTTAGTCCTCTGGGGAAAGCCTATTTATTCCAATACTGGATCACAAGCACTTTAGCTAATAATATAGCATCCTGTCACTTATCAGTTACCTGCTCCAGCAGCTTTTCTTCTATCTCTCCAGGTAGTGCAGAATAGTTTCATTTTCCCTCAAAAAATGTGAGATGCTCAGGAGAGATTTCTGGGTTAAATCTGAGGATGTGGTGGGTAGGCATATTGTTCCTGAGCAGCTAGTACCATGCAAATACTTGGGAAGCATCACAGAGAAATTCCCCTCTTTAGCTGCAGATCAGGTGTAGAGTGAATATCTAATAATAGTTTTGTTACTAAGGATAAGCTGTGATTAAAACTGCTTAAAGATTTTGACAACAGTAAAAAGCTCTTTTTTGACCCAGCTCTAGTACTGAACAAAAGAAGAGGGAAATATTCTGGAAGGAAGCAAGAAAAATAAGTATTTTTTCTGCTTTCCCGTTACTGAGAATCTCTTACCAAGGAACATTAAATGATTTTTATAAGAACTTTATATTTTTCATAGTGCCCTGAAAAGCAGCTTTTGCTCTGGGCAAAAGACCAAACATGCAAAGTAGATCTGGTCAAAGCTTAGAATTTCAATTGGCCTGAAACATTGACACTGTAGAATTTGTTTAACTCATATTCAGGGTAAATTGGCCATTTTCCTCCTACAAGAAATATTTAACAGAAATTCTCCTGCCCCACAAACACTGTTTCCAAAATTCCTCCTGATACCGAAGGCTACTGACTGAAATGTCTGTTGTTTTGTCAGTCGTGCAGCTCCTACAAACAGCTTTTTCTGTGTGCCGGACCCAGAAATATGAAGAGAGTCCCAGGTTTTTCAGTTGAGTGGCTCTGGCTTTGAGATCCCCAGTTTTTAGAAGTTATGAAATTATCTTGGCTCCAAGACAGCTCAAGGCTTCTAAATTCTCTGCAATGTGCTCATTTTGAAAAACAGACATTTGCAGTCATCGAACCATAACATACCAACCATCTGCAGAATGTGATTCAAGGAACTTGCAGCACACCACAGAAAGCCAGACATCTCCTTTGACTTCTGCTTGTGTTTCAATTCTGAACCATCCTACCTGTACCCTAGGGGTTCCCATCCTCTTTGCTCCTGCCCAAATAAACCTTTCTTCCTGTTAAAATAACCTGCTAATACGCTGCTAAAAGACAATCTCAATAACGGTACACTATCTAATGAAAATAAAAAATTATTTAACAGCCATCAAATTTTGTATTTTCAAAATGCCAAAGAGATATTGTGCCTTGTGCCCAGGAAGTTAAATCAGCAAAACATCATGGAAGTTAGCATAAATAGTCCACTGTACACTGTCTCCTAAACAACTAATTCATACAAAAATCCAGGGAAAGAAAAAGGAGTGTCTTGTGACTTGCCTAAACCCATTCAGCATGCTGGCCTAATAGGTTATGGTCGCTGAGGCATTCAAATACAAACAGCGCATCAGAACCCCAGAATTCATTGTTCTGGTTTTGGGGTTCATGGTTCTAGGTTTGGGTTCAAGAAACAGCTTCTAAAGCAACTTGCCTCCCAAAAGGGGAAAATTTTGTCCTTGTAGGATTTTCAGGGTTCTTGACAGGAGTTGATTGATGCACTGTTTGCATCTCACACTCAGAATCAATGTTGCAAAATGGAAAAGTTGTATTCCGAAGTTTCACAAGTGTCAGCTCTCAAATTAGAGAGAAGGAGGAGCTGCAATTCAACCCTTTCACTTTCAGTATCTGATCTGATAATTTTACAAAATTATGTTCCCATTTTCCTGGTTTACATGATCACTAACCCATGAGAAATAGTTTTCAAACGATGAGCTACTGAAAGCACAAAGTAGCCTTCTCGTCACATTCACAAAATTTTTTATCCAGAGAGGTTTTCATGTTCTTTTATATTTAATCTTTTATTTTTAATTGGAGTCTTTAGATAGATAGATAGATAGATAGATAGATAGATAGATAGATAGATAGATAGATAGATGGATAGATAGATAGATGATAGATAGAAAGAAATAGGTCTTTTCTTAAATGATGGGAGATAAGAAGCAGTATAACCCAGTCACTTCCAGTCCACAGCTGGAATAGCATGTGCTCTGTTAGCTTCTGTTCATTACTCAGATACAGTTTCACTAGCAAAAACTTACCAAGAAAGTCAATGATGTTAAATACTTTGCACTCATTTCTCTGCATCATGACACACAAGTGTACAAACTGGTATGTGCATTTCAGTTACTTTTTTTATACACCTGAAAGTTCCAATGAAACTGCACAAAGCTTTGTTTCAATAAGCACCTTTACTAGTGACATACAAAGAGCAGAGCCTGGCTGCCTCCACACATGTGGGCTTTTTTTAGAGAGAAGGTCTGTGAGGTTCACTGGTTGCCCAAAGGGAGGTTTCAAACCTGAGTACTGCACTTGGGAGAAAGGCTCCAAACTTGCTCCCACACCCATGGAAGATTAATGGCACATTTCCCATTGACTTCAATGACATTGGATTGCGCACACACTAATAGCAACACTGTCCATGTTCCAAAAAGCCTTTTCAAGTGAGCATGGCATCACAAACCGTGTAGACCCAAAGAAGAGCTTCTGTTCTCATCCAAAGCCATTAGGAGTTAAGCATTCCTGAGACAGGCTTAAAACAGAAATGCAAGTACACAGGTTGGAGCAGAGCAGGGGTAGAAGCACTGAGAACACTATTTTTGAAAAATATTTTGATTTCAAGCTTTTAATGTCATCAGAGGATAAGAAGAAACATGAAAATTGGCAATCTGGGGAGAAAGTATAATCTCTAGATTCCCATTAAATTGAAAACAGATGTACAAATCTATCTTTGAACTAATAAATTAATTACCATCTAACAGCACAATACTGGTTTTATCATTTATGCCAAGTGCAATTAACACCAAATAGGGATGATCCAGTAAAATCACTTAAATAATAAGGCACCACTCTCCTTAACAATAAGTCCCATAACATATACAAACAGCAAATTAAAAAGCCCTAATAGTAATCCTTCTATTGGCTTTTACACATTATCATTACTCATTGATCGCCATCATACATGTTTAATTATGAAGACAATGATCTGACCAAAGCATTTAGCATCTGTAATCGTGCAGGCTTTTAACAATGCATTCTGGCAGTCCTTGTCATCTGGTCTGAAAAATTATCAAATAACTAAGAGCTACCCACAGAGAACACTATCATTCCTGTTGGTAGAAGCACTTGGCGCCTGTTGAAGTTCTCTCACAATGCATCTCTCCAGCTCAGAGTTACACTCTCCTTGGAACTACCTGCTTGCTATAATAGTCAGAAATGCGGCTTTCATTCCCACTACTTCTTTCTGCTTGTCATTTTCATTGGTTGAAAGTCAGATTAATATAGCAAATACTGGACTCTCGCCATAAGGTCTTTTTTGGTTGGTTTGTTTAGAAAGACTTAATTGTCTCAGTCAGCTATAAAGTACGGGCTCAACACAAAACCCCTTGAATTTAAGTGGACAGACTTTGAGTGCCTTACATAGATTAAGTCTTCTACTGGTAAGGGAATAAAATCAAGCCTTTTCACATTGACTTCAATTTAAATTTCTACATAGGTGCGTATCATAGTAGCCTTACCTAGAAGCTCAGCAAGTTTTACAGTCTTTGCTAAGGAGTAGTAAAAATTGGCTTCACTTTGATTTTCTCCTTTTTTCCTTCAGACGTTTCAGAAGACCTCTGGAAGGAGACTTAGAGGAGGAACAAAACGAATGGTCCATATGCTTGTCACCAAGCATGTAATCGGTCCATTAGCTCTGCAGAGCTTGAGATCTCATGCTCAATTTTGCTGCATTTCTCTGCTTAAATGCGATGTAGAAAGTTTATACCTGGGACATGATGAAAGCCCGTATTTCTGGGAATGCTATAGGCACAGCAGGGAAGAGTCAATTTGATTTTACAGAAAACTCAGTAAAACAAACAACCAAACAGAAAACCTCAAGCCATTTTTGTCCCTGCAAACATCTTTGCATGTGAAGACATGACTGCAAGCAGGTTAATAGCACCCTACACATCAAAGGACTGCTTGGTATAGCCAACATAAGAATCCCATCTCATCTTTGCCTGTCTTCCCTGTAAAACTTCAGCTGTCCAAGACAGAATGAAGTCATGGGGAGAGATAAGGAATGAGACTCCTCTGCCTAGGCAACTATGGAGTGGAAGAAGCAATGAAATGTCAAAGTCCAGGAAACAGAGACCTGTGGTATGGAAATGGAGTAAGAGGAGCACAGGGGGGCTGTGCTTCTGTGGCAGAGGAGTTGATGGGAAGTTTCAAGAAGTCCCCCAAAGAAAAAAGGAGGATAAGGTTACAAGGCCTGTGTGGTGCTTGCAGCCAGTTCAGCCAACAGAATTAAAAGGGAGATTATCTGCAAATTTAATTTCTTTTTTAGACTTAAGTACTTCACAGCAAGGATTATTTTTCTTCACACTTCACTCAGCACAATGAAGACAAATGTCTTTGTGCCTCTGTGTGATGTAAAGTACAGGGACTGTACCTAAATAAGAGCACCCAAGGCAAACAAGGTGCCTGAATACATTGGGGAAAAAAATCCTATCATCGATATATTTTTTCCTTCTCAGTGCTTAATGTCCAGGGTATTTAAGGCTTGAGTTTTACATTGACTTTAGGACTGATGACAGGCTTGGAGCTAAACACACGTTTAGATGCTTTGGCACAGCAGAGAAAATAAACCCAGCACAGCAGAGGATTAAATCTCAACTATAGTTACCACAGCCTTCGCATTGCTTTATTGCTAATTTTTGCACATATATCTGTGATCAGCTACAGGGCTCTGACATATGGTATGTGCACCTGCTAAGTTAGCCAGTTCTATTGCCTCAGACAACAACGGACACTTACAGCAGGATCTGCCAGGGTATAAATAAGAGATTATAATGTTCCTCATGCTGTAGAGCTTTGCATTCCCCAAACAAACACAGCACCATGGCACTGTAATAATCTCAGATAAACAGCTCAAAATGTTTTGTAAGCGTGCTACAGAAGAGATTCATCACTCTCCCCTGGTTAACCAAATTTATAATTAATTATCCAAGATTTAAAGTGATAAAGTATGTTATCAGGGGTTTGGAGCTCATTCGCATGATCTGGGGTGGAATACTAAGAGACTACTTATCCACCCACACTCACATTTTCATCTATAAAATTCTGCATATCACACACGAAACTGGCAACTGCGTTTGTGAGAGGGAACCATAAAGTTCAACAAGTCTTTATTACCGAGCTCAGCAATAGCATTTACACTGTTCCTTTAGCAACAAAATCCCTAACCTGTACTGTCTGCATTTCCCATTTATGTTCACCCACTATCCAATTAACGGCCCATTAAGCTGCTCACCTGCAGAGCCTTTTATTCCCATGCCTCTGCAGCATGGCTTTAATCCCTCTGCTACATACACCGTATTGAGGGATTTAGGTGGTTTGTAGTTCTTGATGCTTTTTCAAATCCAAACAGATTGCCTCTCCAGTGTGTTTTCCAGCATCTTTAAAGAGGTTACTCTTTACCAGACCCTTTGGGGCCTACCTGTACACTACATTCTCTAGATCACAATTGCAGTCAGGCTTTCAAAGCAACTCTTTATATACAACATCAGGTAGACTTATTCACCATGCTTATTCTTCCGTGTTTCAACAGACTGACTTTGGATTGACCTCTTCTACCAGATTAGAAACAGTGCAACTGCAGAATTACAACTGTCCCCATGATGACTTTCTAGTAGAGCTTCTAAGGACAGAGAATCTCGAGCTCAAAGCTGAGGGACTTCACGGCATTTAGTATCCCATCTCTAAATCTGCTCCCCAAAAGTAGGTTCTGGATTCTGGATTATATCTGAAACTACAAAATAGAAATTATTGTAGAAATTCCTAGAATTATAGAGTGGTTTGGGTTGGAAGGAACCTCAAAGCTCACCTAATTCCTACCCACTACCATGGGCAGGGACACCCTCCACTACACCAGGTTGCTCAATTTGCAGAAAAAAATCACAAATAAACTATTTCAGTCACAAGCGTCCGGAAGACAGCTTCTAAGATTTAAATACAATTAAATCCAAACCTCAAAATATCATTCTTTATTTGGATTTGCATCCCACTTTTTTGTGTGTTCTGTATATCCATATCATTTTATATTGTCACATGTAATTCCATATCCTCCTTCACAACAAAAATAATCAAATATTCTCATTTTATGTGGTTCTATTCATTTCTGTAAGGGTAGTGAATGTGTGCCTAACACCCTTGAAGTAATTAGCACAGTATCACTTATTCTTTAGTGTTATTTCCACAAACTCCCTGTACACTCTGAGGGCCTTTTTACAAATCGGAATTTTTACTTGTCAATTAAATTACCCCCCATGCATACACCTGAGTACATAGAATATATGAATCTAGTGACATGTTTCAAACTCAGGCTTTTGAAACACTCATCTCCTAGCGCTGCTAGCAGTTTTTGTCCATGGAAGACTGGAAGACTCTCTGGAGCATATTAGCATCAACATCTGCCAGAGATACTGTGCAGTATTAGTCAAGGCTTCTTTAATAATGCAAGAAAGGTCAGCATATATCAAGTTGAATATGGAAGAATTATGAATATTTTTCTCTGTGCAGATTTCATAGGTATTCTTTGGGGTTTTTCCCTGATTCATTTCATGCTAACAATAGGGTGGGTTTTTTTTCATTTTCAGGGTATGTCAGGAAAAAATGAAAAGAAAAAAAGACTCTTTCTCATTGAATGAGAGTAAACATGTATGTATATACATTGGTGCTTACATGCATTAGAAACGGTGCAAAGATCAGGTAGGTATCACACCCCTTACACAAAATGTAGTCAGTTTGTAATAATTCAATTAGAAATCGCATTGTAATTCCAGGTGGGAAAGGTGGAAGCCAGGGCTAAAAGCTGCTTAAGCCAACGCCTCTCCAGGCTGTTGAACACAAGGAGCTAAATCCCATATTTTGCTCTTTTCATGCCACCAGAATTAATGTTGCTTTACAAGAGGTTTTTCCTGGAACAACTCAGGATGTGATCACATAACAGGGCCTTGACCTTTTGGCTACCTAATGCTTTTGCAATCAATAGCACAGAAATTAATGTGTTTATCATATCAGAGCATTTTAAATTTTTCCTACAAGCCGTCACTAATTGCCTCAGATGCCCATGATGTTGCATTTCCAAGTGCTGCTCCAGTGCTTGCAAAATTCTGCACAGGAGCAAGTTGAATTAGGCAGTCTGAAAAATCAAACCCAACTAATTTCGTCTATTCTCCCCAGGTCATTAATCTTCATGGAACAAATTACCACCAGCAGCTCAGCAGTGTGGCACTGATGGACTGGGGAGACAGCAAAGCCACTCTGCCATAACTGAGAGCAGTATTCGCCTCGTATCCTTTGCACCATCATCCCTGATATTTCCTCTCATTTCCTTTGGCTTTTTGGTGTCAGTTATTAGAATTTATAATTTTTCATTGGCCTTTTCTTAGAATTATCCATTCAAGCTCACATTGAACCTTCCTCTTCTGCCAACTATGTGGCCACTTTGTTGCTTTTTGACAAAGCAATTTTACAAGTTTAAAACTCTATTTGTCTGCGTTCTTCTATTCAGTAAGATTCCATTCCATATCAGAATAGCAGAACTATTCTGACAATGTTTACTGCCATAGAAATCACGCAGGATTTTGGTACGATGTTAGAAGCGTTATGTTAGCACCAAACTAAAAGACTGTTAGCTGAATTTGGGGGGGTTTGTCATGGTGAAGCTGTGAGCTCTCATCACAAATGTAACAGTGATGCAGAAAGATGAGTTCCAACTTGATAAAAACAGGCATTTAAAATCTAATTAGAAACACAATACTAAAAAGTCCACTTATTATTCCCAGACAAAAATCATGCTCTTTGCGGTGGCATGTGCCGTATGCACAAATTACCTTCAGGTCACATTTGATTTTGTCTGAAAGCTTAAGGGGAAAAATACACAAGGCTTTTTCTTTAACCTATAGCAGTACAGCCAAAGGCACTGATGAGGTCACAACAGTACATAATAAACGATCAGTAAAGAAAATGGTGCCGTATGTTGCTTTTCCCTTGCTGTACTTAGTTCTCTGGAAAATGGTCAACAACAGTTGCAGCTAAATCGCATCATATTTTTCTGTTATCAAATGGGGTTAAAAAGTCATGTAAATAAATATACATGAACTAAACAGAAACAGCTGGAAAGTTCCCAGGAGAGACCTCTAACAACCTCCAAGTTGGACATACCATGCTAGATCAAGGGATCATTATTAAGATTAAAGGCTTACATCAAACCTGCTGTGAAATTCAATCTGCTGAATTTTAAATGTTGATGGCACAAAACAGAAAGTACTGAACTGTGGGATTTATTCATTCTCAAAAAGAAAGGTGGCAAGAGGGAGGCTACATTTCCTACATTCGCAATGTGCATGGTGCTATTCACTGAGACAAAGAATTCTGTGGCTTCCTCCCATGAAAATCAAACATTTCAAGTAAACTCTTTCTTGTATTGATTTTCTAGGGGGAAAAAAAAATATCAGCATCGTTAGTGCTTTGTTTTCAAAGGCCTTAGACAATTTCATTTTAGAGAAAAACTACAGCAGTGGTAGGAGCTAAATCTAGATTCCTAAAAGCAGGCACTTTTTACCTTGCTGGTTTGACCTATGCTGTTCCAATTGCATTTGATGGGATTATGCTGCTGTGCTTAACAAATAAGATGACAGCTGTCTGAGTCTGCAAGTGCTACTCAGTGTCTAACCATCCTCACAGGATACCTGCTCCCTGAATTGTGTTTCTACACTGAGTTAGAGAAACGTTCAACAAATCGTCTGCACGAGAGGCTCCGCATCTCTCCCCGAGGCTGTGCAACAGTGTGTTTACACTGCAGCCCATTTCGCTGCACAGATTCCCACCCTCTGAATCACACTTGGCGCTTCCAATCTAAGATCTGCTACCAGCCAAAAAGTCCAAATGTTTAAAATCTCAGAAATCTCTCTTGAATGTTTTGCAGCTCCCTCCTTTTGAAAGTCCTATCCCCAAAGATTACAGCGTGACAGTAATTAGTTACACTCGTTGAGAGATTTGCACAGGAAGACTTCCCTCCATAGAGAGTCCGTGAGGAATTTATGTACATTTAGAAAAATATTTAGACTTCTGTGATGGCTTTGCCATCTGTATTCATTGGCAATGGTACTCCTCAGGCAAAGACCTATGCTGACAATGTAAATCAGGTCACAGTGACACTGTCCTCTGGAAATGCTGGAAAGCCCTCAAAACAGCTGAAGAAAAGAGTATTCTGTAACCAGGTAGGAATACCCCATCATATGGGGCTCTATATTCAGATTATGACAGATCACCTGAGCCAGCACAGAGCCACATTGCATGGTCCTGTGTCTAGCACTTGGGTTGGCACAGTCAGACCTCTGTCCACTGGAAAACTGAAGGATTTTGCTTAAGCATTACAAAACCATTTCACATGGCAAAACTCAACTATTGAAACACAACAAATAATTTTGTCTCCAAGAAGATGATTAGAAAATGCAACAAGACCTCTTCTGTGAGAAGACGCTTTCTGCTTCCGCCAGTTCCCACATCAAGGCCCATTGACAATATTTTGGAAGCCAGTCAAAACAGACTCACATTTCAGAAGGCTTGAGCCAAAGAGGTTGCATTTTCGTCTGGCATACGGCATCATATTTCAATTGGCTTTAAAGCTGCTGTATCAACAGGTCCCTCTGATTGGCCGGATTCCTGTGTGCCAAAAACCTGGGAGCTTTAGGAAAATCTGTCACAGTCTTGAAACAGGTACAAGCTGAGGAAGGGATCTATTTATAAATCAGGTCATGGGGGTTCAAGCTTCTAGCAAAGGCAGAAGTTTAGTGAAAGGCAGTATGGAGAAAGCAGAACTTTTGTCAGCTACGGAAAACAAGATTTAGTTCTGCAGCTTTTAAAAATGCATCCATTTCTGCTCTTGTGCTGTGCAAACACCGGAGTTTTTCTATCTTCCTTTAATCTCACAATAATTTTAAGCATGGCACATGCTCTGAGGACTTGGAAGAAGTCTGTTCACCAGGTGAGGTTCCCTACAGGGATCCCTCAGTTCTGCCAGTCTGTAATACATTCTTGGAAGCTAAACCATTACAAGGGGACTGCAAAACACCTTTGTCGGGTGATTTGTGAAAATTGTTTCAGTGACTAAACAAATCTTTCCTTACCCTTGATAGACAGTCTCATTAAGTTTTCATAAAAGATCTGCATCATTAAAATCCCTGTTCTCTCCTGAGGAATGGAGGAACAGGCATCGTGGGTGATACTGCAGTGCCCATTCCAGAAAACTTGCAATATAGATGCTATTTTTGAAAAGGACACTTAGCAATGGAGCAGGTGACCTGTTTTTGCTGGATGAAGTCCACTCTTATCAACAGGAGAGGGAGAAAGAACCATCTACCTGTGGCTGGAAAGGAGCCTTAGTTAAACTAGCAGTCCATCCTGCATTTCTGGCATGCCTTGCTTACAAACATATTTTCAGAAAACAAGAAAAGAGTCCAGCAAGAGTTGCTTCAGTGAGGTCTTCGAGTTGGTGATTTCTTTTATAATCAAAGTGTAGTGTGTGGAAATAAAAAGATAAGAAACCAAATGTACAAAAACATTCATTACCGGTTGTTCCGACTGCACTCTTCCCTGACTCCTTCCTATAAAACATCAATGTTATTATCCACCTGCTAGATAAATAGACAAGTTATTTAAAAGTGACCTGCCAAAGAAACTTTTAACTCCTGAGCATATCATCACAGCAGACACAAGATGTTCCCTGATGAGTACAAATTACTCTAGGAATGGTAGGTCTCTGTGGCAGGCAAAGAGCAATACACTTTACCCTGCATACACCAGTGAATTTCACTTTGCATGATAACGAGCCTTTTATGTTTGGAAGTAGTTAGCAAAGTAGCTCTGTAGGAGGCCCACTTTGTTGAAGGAGACAGATCTATAGATTAAAGCAAACAAAATGGTAGCATTTCTGCCTTAGCCTGAAGCTCTCTCTTTGCACTCCTGAGCTTTATGGGAAGCACTGGAATTAAAAGTTGTCACTATATCTAGAAATGAGATCCAAAAAAAAAGGAAGTTAATTTTTGAAGTCAGTGCCAAGGTGGAAATAAGGCAGTGAGTCTAGAAATGGGCTTGCTGTTAAGTATCATAGAACAAAATTTGGAAACCTCTGGAAGCGATCTAAGAGATGTAACATTGCAAGTGACACTGAGCTGGAAGTCATCCCAGAGGCAGCGGCAGCAGGTATCCGGGTGCATCGCTCCTTGGCAGCCCCTGTGAGCTTAAGCAGGTGATGGCTGCTGGCTTTCTCCCCTACCTGCAGGAAATGCCCTATTTGCTTCAACTGTCTTCAACAGACACGAACTTCTCATGCTTATGGCTTGCCTCTCAGCTGAAAATTAATCTGGTGAAACTGTGACCTGGGTGCAACTCACTGACCCTACAACTACTAAAATTAACTGGTTGCGGATAAGAAACTCTGCGAAATACTCAGGAAACATTGGGGATCCTCATTCATATACGCAGTTTCTGGTACCCCTCCTCTTTCGGAAGAAGTTTTATTGATAACATAGCAATTTAACAAAACTTCAATATTATTAAGGATGTGAGGAAGAGCCCCACAACAAGAGTCCTATTGCAGGGAGTGCAGGAAAGGAAGAGGCCTGAGGAAAAAGGAAAATCATTCTATGAATGAAAAATTGGGATTATAAGAACTGCAAAGAACAGAAGCTTGGCACAGTAAAATCAGAGAATATTTCTACTTTCAAAATGGGAAGTTATTACAGCCTGCAATCAGAAAGAAGATGAAAGCTGCACCAATGAAGTGCCAAACTAACTCTTGAGAAACTGTAGGACTAAGTGCCTATTAAAAAGCCAGAAATCAGACAGAGAAACATGCAAGGGACAAGGTTAAGTATCATCAAAGAGAAGGATTGAAAGAAGGTCAATAACTGCTCGGACAGGAAAGGAAGATGAATAGAAAATTGTTCTGGACCAGCTCAGACCCCTGCTTGGTAGGAAGGTATTGATGGGATTTGAAGTGACCAAGAAAAATGTGAAAGATGCGTCCTCCTTTCTCTCTCAAAGTGAATCAGAGAAAAAAGGAAACACAAAGAGATGGGAAAGAAAGAAAAGCCAAAGTCAGGGAAACCTCCTTGAAAGTTCCTGGAATTTGCTTAAGACAAAGGAGAAGCTTTAGATCAGACACTGTAAACCAGTGCCTTTTTAACCATCATTTCAGAAAAAGGCTCTACATATTTACATAACACATAGTATAATGTCTGGATATGGAACAGATCCTCCGATGTTTTTTAAACATACAGAATCAGATTTTACTTTTGACAGAGACATAACTCATTTGAAGCGCTTTGAAAAATCCCCAGTAGGTTATCCTGCTTGCCCAGACAAGATACAGATCACTGGGTATCTTTGAACACTGCAATAATCTCATCAAGAAAACCAAAGGAAAGACTATACTTTAAAAAAATCTTTATGAAAAGCAGGTGACAGCATAGCCCCAACTCTGAGCAAACTGAAACAGGGTAACAGTGTTAACAGTATTAAACAGAGTTTTGACAAAGTCTAAGGGAAGGACTGAAATGTAGGACCAGTAATAAAGTCCCATTTCTCTAGGTTCCTTACCAACAGGAATGGTGGATTTCAGATAAGCTACAGCGTATGAGAGAGTCTTACTTTTTTTAAAACTCATTCTCCATTGCAGGAGTAATCATGATGAATTCTCAATCAGGATAAATACAACCCATGTGATGAATTTAAGGAGGTGAAATTAGAAGCTGGTAGGAAGACAACTGCTTGAAAGCACTGTGAGCAAATGATGGATGAGACCAAGGAAACAAATGGATGGATTGTCAAACATACAAACCGACAGCACAACGGGAAATTGATGGCAGCTGTTTCAGTCAGAGCTCGGACTTAGCACGCGGCCTTAAACATCATTAACTTTAGTATAAAAGCTATGTGCTATGGAGACTTTATTAGGCTGAATCACGGGTGTTTAAGAACTTGATGAAGTATTTTCTTGACACAAGTGTTCTTGTTGCACACATAGATGCTGTGAGGGCCTCACATATACTCCAGAGTGACCCAATGTGTTTGACATGCTGAAGGTATCAGAGGCACTCTGGCAAATGGCTTGCCGGGCCAAAAATGAAAATTGTGTCTAGTCAGGCAAAAAGAAAGTCCATTTACACAGGTGGAAAGGCCAATGAAGTGGCTGTATGAGAAATAGTGTCTTCAGGAAGGTGTAGTAAGGAAGACAGGAGAAGCAGTACTGTGGCTCATGCTTGGAGCATAACAACAGAATTTGTGACCCAGTTTGCCACTGACATCTCTACCACCCCTGGTTCTTCCCAGCTGTACCTGTGGGACCTTTACCTGCAGCATAAGGTGCTCAGTGTGCAGGCGTGAAACACTATGCCACAGTGGCTTACACTCTGATTGCGCTGGTGTGCAGGCACTCCAACATACAAGACAGCAGAAAAGCTGCTTCATTACATGTTCAGGAATTCTTCCTTCAGCATTCATTCAACTTGAGTTGAGTTAAACAGTCGATTAATCCAGAGAAAACAAAAACAAGCTGAGTCAGTGACGATGACAAAACTTTCCATAGCAAAAATGTGAGCTGTACAGCAAAGCTTGACAAGAAATTGAGTCCTATTGGCTTTGTCAGTAATTTCTTAGGCTATTTTTGGTAATATCCTAGAAGCTTTTAAAGGACATTAAACAAAAAGGTTGCTTGGAAGTGTTTGCAAAGATTAGGGGAGATCAGGATGCATTTACCGTGCGCTACCTTCCACATGCTCAATTCACTGCCATGGAGGGAGAAAACAGCAGAATTAATCCTCACAGAGGAAATTAGGATGATATTGTGCTGGGTCACGTTCCTGGATTATAAGATTTCTACCAGTCAATCCTGAGTTATTGCTCTGCAAATACTCAACAGCCTAATTTAATAGTTACTCTGAAAAAAAATATAATAGGAAATTACTTGTGTTTTAGAACAAACATTCCATAAAAAACAAGAGGCATTTAGCTTGACACCAGTGAATGCGCATACCTTTATTAATGCAGGTTGTATTCTAAAGCAGGTCTCCATCATTCTGTTGCTATTAACCCTCCTAACAAATGCATTTTTTTGCACAGCTAGCATGAATTACTCTGGTCGGGAGGGTATCTAGGTGGGGTGAGATAGAGGGTTGCTCACACATCCATCTGTACCTTGAAGGTGAAGCAAGATCTGGATTAAGGTGTCCAAAGACAGAAAAAACTTTCCCTTAGGTGCTTTCCCCTAGCCCTGCTATTATCACACAGAGCAGTAAGTCTCAGTCAGGTGCTTTTCTATGACTTTCACACTGAAATTTGTGTTTTTCCTAAACTACTTTGCACAAATCCTTGAGAGAACACATGAGCAAGTGACTTAGCTGTAATAGTTGCACAACTCAAACAGAATATCAAAACACACAGAGATTAAAGATAGAATTTGACTTCCTGCTTTCAAGGTGACCTCAGCACCTAACATAGGACTCCCTAGTCACCCACGCAGGTAGGGGCATCTGCACTTTCATGCTGCTCATGGCAATGTAACCCCACTAGGCATTTTCAAATTACCTCACATGACTCTCTAAAGTGATCCTTTGGTAAGGTCAACAGAAAAGCAGCATTTCCAAAAGGACCTGTTTGAAGTGCAGGAAACAGGCAAATTGTCCAAGTCTTATTACCACATCAGATCGTGCAGATTAATGAAAATCCCCTCTGTCCTCTGGCAGAAGCAGAGGGAAACTGGCACACTTGATAGGAGGCTCCAAACCAAAAGACAGACATTAAGCTCATGAGAATCATGTGTATGTGAAAGGTGTGCAGAGAAGCAGGGAGATGCTCTCCTGTTTCTGGAGAGAAAAAAGAACATATCATTCCTGTGTACTTTTTTCACATCCTTTCTAGTGCCCTCATTCATATTGAGTAATTCAGCCCTTCCTGGCATATCAGAATTGCAGTCAATAACATTTTGCCATGGAATCAAAGAATCATAGAATAGTTAGGGTTGGAAAGGACCTTAAGATCATCCAGTTCCAACCCCCCTGCCATGGGCAGGGACACCTCACACTAAACCATGCCACCCCAGGCTCTGTCCAACCTAACCTTGAATACCACAACTTCCCTGGGCAACCCATTCCAGTGCCTCACCACCCTTACAGTAAAGAACTCCTTCCTTATATCCAATTTAAACTTCCCCTGTTAAAGTTTGAACCCATTGCCCCTTGTCCTGTCACTACAGTCCCTAATGAAGAGTCTCCCTCCAAAGATCCAGGATACCCCCCAACTAACAGTCACGCTGGGCAGAAGGATGACCCAGGGAGCCTGAAACAGGCTGAGAAGAACTAATTGTCTGGGACAACCATAACTTTTCTCACCTGAACTATTCCAAAATGCTCAGACATACTTATTGATAAGTAAAACCACTTCAATAGACTGCTTTGCTTATGTACCATGTGAGGTTGCTCCTCAAGCAACACAGAATCAGCAAAGACCATTTGGTCTGCTACAACCAAAAGGATGAAGCAAACAAAGACAAGGCAAACCAAATCTTCCCAAGCTAGGGAGTCAGTCTGTAACCACACAAGGCTGGAGTGGTTAGAGGAATAATGTGAAGTATAAAATGTTCCAGTCTCTAATAAGCTCTGAACAGTTTCTCACAAACTTAGGCCCCTTTTAACAAAAATTTTATACTGGTAATGTATCTAGGAACGAGATCTCATTGTGCAAGGCACTATGCAAACAGAAGAGAAAAATGGCATGTGCCCCGGGGAGGTTAGGCTGTATTTAGAGAAGACAGATGGCAGATGCAGGAACAGAGGCTCAAAGGCAGCCGATGGCTCATGAAGCAGCTATGCAGCACGGAAATCAAACCTCTCAAATATTTGCCTGGTGACCAGTGCTTCAGATTTCACTGTTTCCTCAAGTCCTTGTCTTGCCTGCAAAGTGACATGCAAACTCCTGTAGGACTGTGCTGGGATAGATTTTCCCTTGCATAAATCTATAGAACTTCATCCATTCTAAAATTTCATCTACTCCAACCAGACATTCTTGCTCTAAATAGAACATGCAGATGTAAAATGCATGCACGCCTAAAATCTTTTGAAGAGTTAAAACCAACACCAAACCAGAGCAAAAAAGCACAGAGGAAACCTATCCCACTTCAAAATACTTGAATTAGTCACACTCATTTAACTCTACATGTTCCTGCAGTACAAGGCAGTACTTCTGTTTATGGTTCAGACTGCAAACTGCTCACTTTTCAAGACACTCATAAAAGAAATCCAACTGCTCTTGATCAGGTTGTTTGCATCAGTAGGAGCTCAATAGCATAAGCAGTTCACTTGTTCCTTTTGGTAGGGCTTTGTTCTGTCAATCCACATTTCTCTTTATCCCCTGTTTGGTGACGTTGCTTGTGCCATGTCTAGGCACAATGCTCTCACTTCCAAAGGAGCCAATTCACTGCAGAAACATGACCAGTTCAACTCACAGCTCCAACCCAGTGGAGCACACGTGCACCACTTTCAGTGCGGTTCCTCTGTGCTTAAGTGTCCAGCTTTGATTTTTTGAGGTTTGTGAAAGAGTTAAATGTTGATTTTAGAATCTCAGTGTCTTTCCCACCAGAGAATTATATTTCAGTATACCATTATGGCAAATTTTACTAATGCTTGCCTATGGGGATATCTGGGTAATGGCACCATCTGACTCTTATCATAATTTGAGTCAAACTCATATTGCTCTTACATTTTATTTCTCTTTGCCATTCTGGCTTGTAACAGCCAACAGCAGGCTGAAATTTTACCTAAATGAGAGCATTTTTGCTCAGTGAAAGAACATTACTCTGTGCCATTTGCTTAATAGTTCACATTATTGTGTAGGAAGTGTTGCATCCTTAGGCCAAGTTCCTGGCACCCAGTTTATTAAAAGTTTTAAGGGCAGCACAGCAGCAGTTTCTGCATGGTAAAAACTTTGTTGTCTGAGCAAAATGAGAGTTTCTTAGACTAGAAGTCAAGAGCAATCTCAGCTGTATTTATGCATTGGCAAAGGTAAATGATTAAAGGCAAGCTATGCTGTCGCCGCAAAGTACCCATGTTTGCTGATGCAAAGTGTCTTTATTAATACGGTGTGTGTACTGCTAGTATTACAGAAATTTAAGAGATGGACTTTGCCATCCTTCTGTTTTCTGCAAAAGCTTTCAATTATATTAGTTGCTCAAAATTAAAAATAAAAAATAATTAAAAAAAATAACTTGTTGAATTGCAAGGTATGGAAGAAAACTACTGAACAAGGAGATGCATCTAAAGTGGATCAATATCATGGTGACAAGTGAGATAAATGATGAGCTTACTGGAGTGCAATGCAAACCAAACAGGAGCTGACTGCAGTAGGAGGTGAGCCTGACCCTTAGTGCGTCCTAGATGGAAAGAGAGCTGCAGAGAGAAGGGAGGCTGCACTAAGGGCCAAAATACGAGAGCACAGCCCTGAGTATCTTGCTACGACAGGAGAAAGAGCAAGGAAAGCCCAGACAACAGGCAGCTGAAATACTGCAAAGTTGCCCATGTTTCCAGGGCTCCATTGAAGTGGATAGAACCACCAGTAGTGTCAACAACTGAGCTGTGGTCAATAAATGTTCATTCTTCCTCAGTGCTTACCATGCTTGGAGATTGCTTCGATTGCTTGAAAGTCAGTTTGCTTTGTCCGTACAATGTGGGACACTAGAAAACATTTTACAGAGTATGAAAGGTATCATGACACAGTATTTGTAAGGAAAGGAGCACCCTGACTATCTTGCCTCAGGGTCTGAACTCTTCCCCATAGCTCAGGAGGCATATGCAACTGTGCCAAAAGCGAAAATTGGGAGTATTTTCAGGTAGGCTTTGATCAGGCTAAAAAAATGTTCAGATTCAGAGGAAAAGACAATATAAAAAGCAACAACTATAAAGAGGAGCACAAGTTGTACCACCAAGAATAGAAAGGTATTTCAGACCTATCAGATTTTATGTCCTATGTTCCATATCCAACATCAGTTTCTGGAAGTAAAAGAAGCAATAAATCTGCAATAACTATGAAACCATTTGCCTCAGTCCATAGCAATTTGAAAGCTTAAACCAATTGTTAACATGCTTCAGTACTGATCCTAAAACATATTAACACTCATTATTTACCTCTCGATACAACTGTTGTTCATACAAAATGTCCAGGCTTTTTTGATACTCTCTAAAAGCCAGTCAAGAGTCCAGGGAAAGTGCAAGTAACAGGAGGTACCTGAAGTAACCAGAGTTCTACCTCACAAGTAGATTTCAAAACTACTTATTTATGGCCCAAACTGTATACATCAAATTTAGCACGCTATTCTATTTCTAAATGTCACAACTTCCAGTCATTTGGCATGATTTCATTTGTGCTTTCTATGTCTTTTTCAGCCTACCTACTGTTTGCTATTTCTCATTTGAGAATACTGCAATATACATTTCAAACTACTAAAATAAAGTGTTAAGTGCAAGCATCCACCTTTATTAAGCCAGAACTCAAATCACGAAAATGTTATCCACTAAGTTTATATTTGCCATCTTCAAATCAAAGTTTGACAGTAAGATTCTGTTCTTGCTTGTGTAAAATGGTGCACGTTCTGCAAAGCACTACATACACAAAACAAAACTTCACTGATCTGTGCCCAGGAACCAGGGTCATTGCAAGCAACAGTTGGAAGTACCTGCACTGTGCTGAGCTCACATGCCTTGGAGAGGACGTGTGACATGAATGCCCATATGTTCAGACTATCATTAATCACAGGAGTAGTGGCTGTAGAACATCTTATCATCCTGAAACACACTACTGGGGGAGCTACTACGCAGGAGCTGCATGTGCTAATCCTGCAAAAAATAGCCGAACTGGTGTCTGAATTTCAAAGCACAGAAAAAGGCTACAAACAAACTGGAGTTTAAAATGACACCACCAGATGCATACAGAAAAAAAAAAATGGAAACTTGATTGTTCCTGAAGTTCCAACCTCTTTTCTCTCAAAAAGTTGATCTTATTTTTACCTTGAAAAGGCTCAAAGGACAAATTTAACAGAATTTGTTAAAAATCTTGGATAACATGAGAAAGACATTAGTTATTGCCAACCTGTGATTAGGGTTGATATTGATCTAGAAAGCTAGGTATTATTATTTTTGGATACTATAAAGTACTTCTGTGTCTCATGTTGAAATTATTTCAGAAAGTTTTTTTATTAATACACATCTGTCTGTACTTCTAAGCAGGTGATAGAAGTTTGATCTTGAGCTTTAAAATCCTGAGACCCTTAGTTGCTAGGAAACCAACAGATCTATTTCCTATGTCTCTTATAACACAAAAATATATCTGTATATGGATTCTCTCACAGAAACTCATGCTATCTGTTTTTCAACTCCCTCTTTTGTTAGTGAGTTGAAGCTTTCTTCTGATTCATTTAGGATAAAGAAAACGCACATCAGTTCTAAACATATTGGTAAACATTTTAACAGAAAAAAAAAAAGATGGAACATTCTTTTGTCAGAATTTTTCATTTATCTCATTGCTCTAAGGTCTTGAAATATACTTCTAATATAGAATCACATATTTATCTTTTATATTTCATTACCATGATTGTTGATCATTTCTTGTTCACGAGAAGTCTTTCTAGGCAATCAATCTAGTATCTTTATGAGAAACATTATTCATAAATATATGTAAAAGGTCTATGCTTTCATTATAGCATAAATCAGTTGAGCATCTATCTCTGTATGCCCATCTGACCTTGCAATTACTGGCTTATCTATATGATGTATTGCAACAGAGTTATTAATTCTACTTCCTTAGACTTTCATTCTTTGGCTTCATAGGCCTACCAGGAAGAATAATGCATATTCCATTAATAACAATTATCAGCAACACTACAGGAGTGGTATTTTGTCTGTGGACATAAGCAAACAGAAGTACCCTGAATTCTGGGAAACTTGCTTCTTAATTGTAGCAAAGAAATGTTGCTATTCCAAAGAAACAGTGACAGTGTCCTGTTTTGTAAGAGAAATACAAATTCAACAGTATCCAAATATGAAATCAACATCCTCTCCGTTAATTATCTCATATTTTCTTGATGTATGCCAATAAAAAACAGACATAGTGGTGAGAAAAATGCTGGGACAGTCAGTTTGCCCCTTCTTCTCAGGCTCTCAGAACTCCCAAAGTCACCATCTTCTGCCCGCTGTTCTGGGGACAGCAAAGCCAGAGCAAGGCCGTGTGCCAGCTGAGCATCATGACCTGCGAGCCTGGGCACAGCAGCTGAGCTGAAAAGCCCCAGTGCACGATGAGTCCTCACTCCTTCTTCTCCTGCCCCAGCAGCACCCCAGAGGGAGGAAACACCCCTTCTCACAAAATATGAGAAACCTCAGCTTGCACAGCCTGCTCCTCTTCCTCAGTTTCAGAGTGTGCTAGCAGCCAGCCACGATAATGCTGCCTGCCTGCTACTGCCAAAGGTGACACTGGCAGTACCGGAAGGAAGGTGAAGGCTCTCAGACCCTGACAATAAGCTGTATAAAGAGGTTCTGCAATTACTTAGAACTCTTTTTCTCTTTGCCTTTAACAAAATAAATAGGAAATGACACACAATAAATGACATTAAAATGTTCAGATTGCAAATCACACACTTCAGCTTTGGAAATGGCAGACTTTTATGCTGCCACACAGCCTTTATTCTGCCCTTTGAGGATTATGACATGTTTTTCAAATTCCGTGATCCAAACTACTTTCCCAAATGCTGGGCTTTGAACAAGATAAGAGCTCAGTGCTGGAAGATAAGTGCTGGAAAAAATCCAGCATGCATAGAATTAAGATCATACAAAGAACTGTAAATTTAGATTTTCCCAGTTCTCCAATTCTTGACCTTGCAACTGAGGCTCATATTTTTAGTGTATCACTTTAGTGAATACAACTCCATATACACACATCTCAAATACAGACAAATCCATTTTCTCTATTGATAATGTTTCTATTAGGGAATAATTTTTAAAATCCTTTGCCCACATAACTAATCCTAACAGAAGGATCCTACTGCAGGGTCGTAACTATATCCTAAAAGCTCACTAAAACCTCCCTCACTAACAAAGCATCAGTTACTCACCAGAATAACATCTTTACTTCACACCCTGCAGTTGCCTGCCATGGTTCCCACATACACAACCAGGAAAGCTCTAGAGAGTGTAGGAGAGCAGAGCTCTCTCATAAATGGGGATGGAAAAAACTGTTTACCTTAAGAGAAATTTGACTAAAGGAGTACATGATGAAAGGAATGTAAAACAGATATGGAAACAGGGACTTGCAATTTACCCAAGATGAGAACAAAAAGCTGGGTGCTTTCTTCTCCTCGAAAATAAAGAAAAACCCCTCTAATTGTAGAGACCCCCTTGGCTTTGCAAGCAGCATGTTCTCCAGCAGCTGTCAGGTGCATAGCGAACTGTACCACTATTGTGATTTTCTATTCCCATACTCCTGAGAGAATAATAATAAGATAAAATTTCCTCTCCAAAACACAATAGAATATTACATCATCTATTCACCTTCTTTTCCCTTATTCCATCAGTACTAGAACTCCATCACTCTCATCTGAATGTGCAGTACAAAGAAAAACGCATCTGAACCAAAATAAGCAAAAATGTCCAGAGGACAGAAGGCTCAGCCGGGTTCATTGCAGCTGAAGATAACCTGCTTGGTGAGACAACGTGGTCAGGATGCAGCAAATGCATTCCAGACCTCAGTCACTGCTCTCTCTGCTACATCCCTTCAAGAGTGAATCAAGCCTGTGTTAGTACGGCTTTGATGATCTAAGCTTATGAGTTGAATTAGATTTTCAAAACCACTTAATGCACAGCAGAAACAAGAAGCTTGCAACAAAACCATAGAAGTTGTACTGGACAGTCAAAAGTAAAAGGGAGAACTCAGATTATGCAGTCAAGCACTGATTTGTAAAATTATTACTATAATTGAAATACAGTGAAGGAATAAAAGACCTTCCATTAAGCCACCTCCATTAACTAGTTATCTGATGTTGCTATTTACCAAATAATTTTATTTAGAATAAATTAAAGAATAAAGGTTGGGGTTGGAAGGGATCACCAAAGATCATTTAAAGATCCCATGGGCAGGGACACTTTCCACTAGACCTGATTGCTCAAAGCACTGTCCAACCTGCCCTCGGAAGCGTATGGTTTGGGAGGACACACATTTCTAAGGTAAACTTGAATCATCTAAACTAAAAATTAAAAAAAAAAAAAAAAAAAAAAAAAACCCCAAACAAAAACCTAAACGTGTAGAAGGTTGGAAGAACAGATGTGGCAATAAAAAGAATAAAAGGGAAAAAAAGAGGTCACTGTTCTTATATTTAGCAGGAACATGGAGATTACAGTCTGCAAGAGAACTGCTGATAAGACACTGGAGCAAATGCAGCTTGTTAGGCTCCACTGTAAACATAAGACAGGTTAATCATCTGCAGATAGATTTCAGAAAAAAAGAATAAAATCTAGGAAAACAGTTGCGCTCATATACAATTTCTTTTCATTTTCTTATCATTATTAAAGCTCAGGCTCTAAAGAAAAGGTGAAAAATTGCTTATTTGCTATAACAGTCTTGATTTCCTGTCAATATTTAAAAAGAGAGTATGAGGATTCAAAATCACCAATTTCCATTCTTTTCTCTCTGCAAAATTCACAGGGCAGAAAAAAAATCTCAGCTGCACAACCATTGCTCCTAACCATACTTGCCTGAGTCAGAGTAATATGTCCAGGCTTTTTAGAATAAGCATCAATGTGGAACATCAGCAGCAATTATCCTGACTTTAGACTACCTACACAATTTACCTTAAAATAAGCCTAGTTGTAACAATATACTTAATTCAGGCTGAATATACTTAATTGAGCTTGAATTACATAAAGTAAATTATATAAAGTAAAACTACTGCAGTTGCCTCCACAGGTGTTTGGTTCTTCACACCTACAGCATATAGTTATACATAAAGCTATTGTAACAAGACATTCTGGGAACATGCTCCATGCCAGCACTAACTCAACACGTAAGTTGTCCCATTTCCAGCAGGCTAAAATACTCACAAAAAAAAAGAAGCCTGGTGTAAAATACCAGTGTTCAGCAGAAATTAGTAGCAGCCAGAGCTGAAGATCGCACCAATGCAACAGAGAGAGGACCTCATAGTCCAAGCTGACATAGCTACCCTCACTGCAGATCAGTTTTGCAGATCTACTCCAGCTAAGGACCTCTCCCAAACACAACAAAAAATTAAGACTGTATTATGAGCTTAGAAAACAAACGCTGATAGCAGTGCTTTTGTATCGTTACCAAGGAGAATGCCTTTGCAGCTCCTCCATTCTTTGGTACTCACACAGAAATTAATCAGTTTTGTTCATCTGAGACAATGAGTAGTCCCAGCATCACCTCTTTTGGGAGAGGACAGAGGAAGGGAAGAGAAAAGTAAGCAGAAGAGTAAAGTAAAAAGATCCTAAATCTAGAGCTCTGAGTTTAAAAGGTAGCTTTATCTCCTTCCAAAATAATAGCTCCTTTAGCACTCTTTGAGGACACAGAGGACAGGAGAATTAATTTGGAAGCTCTCTTGTATACATGATACATGCATAAAGAGGCTTGTATGCACCTTGCTGAGGAGTATTGGAGTTTATCCACTTTGAGTAAAAATAATCTTTTTTTTTTGCTCCCAATATATTATTTTGTGCCAGTACTTATTTTATTCACAAAGCAATGCTTTAGCTAAATTATGCAATATAGAGAAAAGCAGCCCAAGTTCTTAGGTTTGTTGTAACAGAAACCATTATAGTTCACCTCACAGAAAGCAACTGTTAGAAGCTCAAGATTATCTTTTTCATATTATTTTTATGCATTATCTTTCATATAACATTTCATATTATCTTTTACACACTATCTTTCACATAACATTTCATATTATCTTTGACACATTATCTTTTTCATATTGTATGAAATTGAACATATTTGAATATATTTTGCATCTCATACCTGCAGCCATAAAGAGACAGCTCTAACCAAGGGCTTTAGAAAAGAGTTCATATTCCTAGCACCGTCAATAATGATAAACAACTAATCTTCACTCAATAAACATATCCTTTACAAGAACACTTTCTTTTACAATATCTAGCATAGACACTGTAAGAAAGGAACATGCAAGATTTGATGAGAGCAACTTGGCATAATATTGAAGAACAGATTACTGCTCTCCTATATTATGGAGGTTGTAAAATTTGTGATTTCTATGTGGAACAGCTCACAAATAGTGGTAACGATTTCCTGCAGTAGAAATTGGGAAGACAATAAGCCATCCCTTTAGTCTGAAATAATGCCAGGATGATAGATTTTTTCTCTCTCAAAATGCAAAGGTGACTTACAATATACTGTGCCTGAGCAGTCATTTGAGAAAAAAAAAAGTAACTTGCTACCTGGACACATTTATAATTTTTCCATCATAATTAATAATTATAGTTTTATTATGGCCTATGCAGCAGCCTAATCAATAGGTTTCGATACTTTCACAGTCAACAATAGCTACTGTGTGCTTGCATATGTCCATTATTTAAATTAGCTGTTCAGGCTAATGCATTTACTACCAATAGCTCAAAATCAGCACAGAAACATGTATTTACACTCCATACATCACCCTCAAGGTTTGTTCAGATTCACTCTGAACACTCCTGAGCACAGGGAAAAAGAGCAGAAGAGGAAAAGAAGAGGGGGAATAATAAAAGGTAGGGCAAATAGGAGATGAGGTTAATGGAGATTTAGAGGTGAGAACTGCAATTCTGCTACTTCTGGACCACTTTTCTGAGTTAGCTCAGAAGAGTGATTCCATACTTCCTCAGAAGAAACAAACCGTAAAACAAACCTGCTTCTCTCACAATGAACAAGGTCACATGCAGGATGTGGAGATGTGAGCAGAAGCCATCAGAAGACAGAAGCAAGATCCCCATGAACCTTGCACATGCCTCTGTTAAAACAGAGTTTAAATTCTGCTGTTGCAGACTTATAAGACCTGGGTTCTCCTGTTGTAGTTTTCATGACATATTTTGTTCATCCATCAATTCTTGTTCACCTTCTTGTAATAAGACACAAACTAGGTTGTTATCTATTAAGTCCAGAAACTAGTGTCAAAACCAAAAACACCTGGCAAATAACAACAAAAAAAGAAAATGGGGATGAGGTTCTTCAGAAGACATTGTGGCTCAAGTCACATACAAATGCTTGAATTCTCCCTTTAGTTTCTTCAAATTTGGAATACTGCACCTGGGACATATAGGATCTACTTAGTTTGGAAGAGCTGGCTTGGTTTTGAAATCTTTGAAGACCAGATCCTATAAACCTTACAGGGCATTCCAAAATTAAAGCTGCCCATCTAAGTTTTCACGCTGAAGCCAATAGCTTCAGTATCTTAAGTCTCCATGTTCCTTGGCTTTTGCCTCCTTTCTCCAGAAGACATGATGTTACTGAGCTATTATGAGAAAGAGAGTTAGATATAATTGAATAAAATTCACTGCACAATGTAATATGTGTATTTATATGCAGAGTTCCCAGTGTTTTGCAGCTTGCTATTGTGTGACTTACAGTTTTCGAGTACAATGGAGGCTACAAAAATGATGGTAATAGTGATTTATGTTCAAGGTTGGAAAACACAGATGCATAAGAAATGATGCTCTGGTTGGTTTTGAAACAAAACTTTTGTCTTTTGCCTTACAGTCTGCATTTTAGGAACAGTGACTTTCATAAAGCTCTTTCAAAGTGTTTAAAGACTATGAAAGTTATCCTCCCTGCTTGCTGGGCCCTGCAAAACACAAAATCTTTTCTTGCCTTTAGGTTCTAGAAGAGGGGTATAATTTTTTTTTTTTTTCATATTTTCTTTTGGTTTGGGTTGTTTGGTTTTTCTCCCACCCATTCACAATTATCTTCCACTTTAACTTGCTCCCTGTTCCTCCTTAAATATTACAGTAGATATTAATTCTCAACTTGAGATGTTGTTTTCAGTTTCTTGCCTGATGTTTTTTGCCTAACCAGTCTAATCTTTAGTTATTAACTCTTTCATCCTATATGCCATTTTATCTACTTTTATATTGTTTATGAGATGCAATTCATTGTACTCACAATTTGTTCTCTACTTCATGCTTTTTTGAGCTTTAGACCTAAAGAAACATCCACTATCTTTCTTGTCCTCTCATTTCCTTCACTGCTTGTTTTACCTGATGGTCTTACTAGCCAACCTGTTTCCCATTCTTATCCCTTCTGATTTATGGGCTTGCCTCACCCTCTCCTTTGCAATTAGCCTTTGGCTATTTTTTACACATTCCATGAAACTGCTTAGCTCTAATCTTGTTTACTATTCCAGCCTATTTATTCATAACCCCCTCTGCATTACCCAAAATGATTATTCAAGTGAGCACCTCTTGCAATTGCAGTATGTTTTGTATCTCAGTGTAGATATTTTCACAACATTGGTGCTGCTGAAGGAAATCTATTCTATCAGACAACTCCAAGCCACTCATGAAGTCCATGAGGATTTCAGAGGTGGCCACCTGAGAAGACAGTGTACCACAAACACCAGGTCACCCACTCCATCAGGGTAAAATCAAACTCTTTTTTATACACCTGGCAAGGCAATTCATTAACTATTTGTCACAGTCACTGTCCCATTCCACACACACACACACACACACTTATTTTTTCTTTTATTACACACACACACCCCCAGCACTACAAACATGAAGTTTTCCAGATTGGATATTTCAAAGTCTCTTTCTTACTTAGCAAGATAGACCTCTGGTTTTCAGTAGGATGTGTGGGAATTAAATCAATTGAGATATATTTTGCTTTAGTTTTACCCCTCAATTAAGCATAAACTAACCTTCGTTTAAGTAATGAATGACACAGCATGCTTTCTACACACCAGGGAAGTTTTCTGAGATCTAAAGACAACTCCTCCTCTGCAGAGAATTAGAGCAAAACCAACAGTCTTTCTGGCTGACAAGAAGGAAAGTGCTGCTGTGAATGTGTTCCCACCACCTTCTCCACCAGAACCAGGGTTATCTGTGCCTGCTGAATTTCAGATGGGAAACACTGGAACTGGCACAGAAACATGGAGCCTTTTCATTTTTGATTGCAGCCTCCTACAGCTATGCCACTGAAGATGGGATACACATTTCTAGACTTTGTCAGATTCCAGACTAACATCAGCAGGAATCTTATTTCTCTGAGTTTGCTTCAGAAGGATACAAAAAACCACCAATATGTCAGATCTTTCCTGAAGAATATCCTTGCTGAATTACAGTGGATCCTTACACACAGCTACACACACTATTGACTGTAAGTCATTTATGTTAAATTGGAAGGAACAGGAAATACACAATCAGTTGCAGAAAAAGCAAATGCTACACTTTAAATTGCCTTGGGATTGACTTCACCTTTACTGGAATTCAGACAACATCAGTCAGAGTTACTTTCACCTTGTTAGTGTGAGCATTATAATATGGGATGGGTGCCATTTTCTTTAAAGCAACCAGCTCAAACAGCTCCAGAGGAGGTGCTGTGCATAACCTATTGCACTGCTAAAGAACTAAGATAAAGATAATGGGAAAAGTGGCAATATCTGATCCTTTCCAGTGTAAGTAGTATTTGAAAAGAACCAGAGAGCTCAGGAAAGGTGATCTGTACTATGACATGTTACAAGGTGCCTCCAGGACTGCTCCAGCTAACACACAGGGTGCATTAAGTGCTCCTGGCTCTCCAGTGAGTGATTCTGGGGTGTGTTCAGTTTTACACAAGCTGTCAGATAAAATATAGGCACCAGATCTACTCCTGAATCCTGAAGACATCAAACACATCCTCTTCATCATCCCTGCTAAGTGATATATCACACATACATGAGGCCTCAGGCTATAAGCAGGACCATGACAGGGATGATATACCAAAATTGTTATAGATGCACTGATAGCCTAACATCCACCGAGAAGATTACATTTCCATATTAAAGAAGAAGCATTCAATTTAATAAAAATAACCCCCCAAAAAAAACTAAAAAAAGACACCACTTGCTGAACAGTAACAGAGGTCTCTTTTCTGTAACACAGTATAGGGTGAAACATGGAAATCAGGTACCTTTGCACTGCACTACCTCACTGCCTTAAGTCCTGGACCAGCACCAAGAAGAAATATTAAATTTTATTATCTTTTTAATTTTACACTTGCTATTTAATCCATCTAATGGGATTTCACCCAGTGATTCCTACATCTCTGGAGGAGGTCAGAGTACATGATCACGGTGATGCCTTCTGGCCTGCAAATCTAGGAAATCTCTGGGCCATTACAGTCTCTCCAAAATGCAAAATTAAGAAGTACTTATAACACCAGCAGCTGTCTGAGATTCAAAAGCCTCACAGGCTTATCTGGCTCAGGGAGCTAAAGGAGCAGAAAAAACCTGTTAAAACTTCCATAGTTTCCTGAAACTTCTAAAAATACAGGTATATGATTCATATTTGAGATGACAAGATGATGCACACATCACCATTCCTAGCATCATCAATCTTAAAAAAAAAATAAATAAATAAATCATTGAATCATTTTAATAACTCCTAAGCTGAAAGGCTTGCCTAAAAGCCATTTTTGAAGAGGAATGCTTATGCATGCTAGAAGCAGAAATTGGTTTGGATTAATTGCTGGTGGTGGGAGGTATAAAATCATATTTTTCAGGTCCTGCTGCAGTTGCTACATGTCTGAGAGGCTCAGCTGTACATATCATGTGCCTGGTAGTATACAGGGAGATGATTGCAGCACTGTTAACCATGTGCTATATCCAGCCCTGGATTCAGAAGAGCAGAGGGATGTATGCCCTGAGGAAAGAGAATGATGAACAAGAATAAGAATGAATTTATTTTTCTCAAAGTTAAGAGAAATGCACAACCTGTCCCACACAATATCCTGGTCTCTAAATTGGAGAGACATCAATTTGATAGCTGGACCACTCGGTGGATAAAGAACTGGCTGGATGGCTGCCCACAAAGAGTTGTGCTCAATGGCTCAATGTCCAGCTGGAGACCAGTAACAAGAGGTGTCCTTCAGGGATCAGTGCTGGGACCGGTCTTGTTCAACATCTTTGTTGATGACATGGACAGTGGGATTGAGTGAGCCCTCAGCAAGTTTGCCAATGACACCAACCTGGGTGGTTCAGTTGATATGTTGGAGGGAAGTAATGCCATCCAGAGGGACTTCGACACAACAGGGGAAGTTTAGATTGGATATGAGGAAGAAATTATTTACTGTAAGGGTGGTGAGGCACTGGAATTGGTTGCCCAAGGAAGTTGTGAATGCTCCATCACTGATGGTGTTAAAGACCAGGTTGGACATAGCCTTGGGTGGCATGGTTTAGTGTGAGGTGTCCCTACCCATGGCAGGGGAGCTGGAACTAGATGATCTTGAGGTCCTTTCCAATCCTAACTATTCTATGCTTCTATGATTGTGACCTATTACCTCTATTACCTGGTTGAAGTAGTTTTTACTTATTTTGGAAGACGAGAATGTGGACAGATGCTGAATTACAGATACAGGTTGGGTGGCGTCTCTCAGGTCAGAGAAAGGAAACTTTGCAGACACATGGATACGACAAAATTATCACCACCTAATTGAAAACACATAAACCAGATTTATCTCAGAACTACTCTCTGACTTCCATTCCTCCCTGTCCCTCCTGAAGAGCACCCAGTGTTTCATCACTTCAGCTATTTTCAAATGAAACAAGGAAACAGCTTTCTAAAAGACCAGTAAGTCTAGTAGCCAAGATGGTTGTAAAGCTTCAATCACTTAAATTTGCAAAGGAGGTTAAAGGAGTAAATGTTGTTGAAGAATGCTCAGTTACTCCAGCACAAGCCATCAGCGAGGTTGCCACCCCAGAAACCCCACGCAGCAATGCAGCAGCCTTCCAGCATCGGCTGATCACCAAACTCAATCGCAAAACCAAGTCGTTTGTAAGAGCTGATAACACTTTCACTGTAGAACTGCCCTTTTTTCCAGTACAAACAAATAATCCTCTAGTTAAAAAGACAAACATTGCCATTGCCGAAGTGTTTATTTCCTGCTATTTTACAGAGGTAACTGAGAGCATTCAAGCATCACCCTCACTGACAGTAACAGCTGCCTCTCGCTGACCCTGCAGAGCACCAGGGTTCGATAATAATAACTCTGCTTACTTTGCAGGTGAGATTTTATGTTATGTGCTATACACAACCTTTAACACGTGTTAGAAGGTCAAAGATGAGGCTGCTCAGAGCAGGGGAGACTGCAGTGAGCTTTCGTCACTTTAGAGGGGAGAAAGCTTCCGGGCAGCAGGACAGGGTCAACCTGACTCTAAGAGGAGTTATCAGTAGTTTTGCTACCTAATTTGGTGAGAAGGGAAACACAAAATCATAAGGAATAGGAATGCACCCCTCTGAAAGGGAAGGAGCAGCAGAAGTGCAGAAAAAAATGACTGGTAGAGAGCTCTGAAGGCACAAAGCACTTAGGAGGAAGGTTGTAAATGCAGGTTTTCAGGGGAAAGAGCATCAGGAGGAAATAGAAGAACTGTGTGGAAAAGCAGAACAAACTTTTTAGCAATCACTTTCCATCCCCAACAGAAAAACAAAACAAAAAAAGCAAGCCATCTGTACCAAAACAAAATATCAGTTGAGGAGGGAGTTGTGCTTGAAAAAAAAATGTAGTAGGTAATTTCTGGGTTTGGAAAAGGAGACTGGGACTTGAGACTGAATACACACAGCTGCTTTTCATTAAGATCTTACCCTTTAAAGGTGACCAAATAAAAGGCCATTTCACCTATCAGCACCAAGAGTTACCAGCAATGCATTTCTATAGTTCAGGTGCCAGAACCTTCAATTATTCTTAGTGGTGCCCATTGTTTTTAAAATAAAGTTTTTATACAGTTTGTTTTTACAAACAACAGTTTCATAGATCTCTTTGTGCTCCAGAGGAGCCGAAGCTGCACAGTAAGTACTGCACATTAAATAGCTCTCTTTATACCTCTCTGTTATAGATGTTCAGTAGGTGTAGGCTTAAGAACTCACTGTTTAAAGACAGGGTAAAATGCCTTACCAGAGGCAGCGCTACTAAAAAGAAAGAACCTGCGCTATTTACCATATGTTCAGATTAGTAATACATTAAAAGCCATCAAGAAGAAATAACATGCAGCTCACATTGTTTTCAATGTGGCTTTTTATTTCCTCTTTTTTTCTGCCTTGATCCATATAAATGATGGACCAACTATAGAGTGAAAATGGGTTTTTGGGAGACATGGGTATCGTGCCCATTATATGCTGCTGATTCCCTGTGTGTAAGGATGGTGTTATGCAGGAAATTGCTGCAATGTTAAATTTCGTTGCAATCCATTTGCTGTGAATTGATGCAGACAAATAGAATGAAAAAGTTTATTACAAGTCCCTCCATAAGAAGAACTAATCAGAAACCACCGCTCGCACAATATCCCATGCTGGAATCTAGGTTTTCTCAGATACTTGCACCTGAGCTAACTCACCAGCTGGGGACAGAAATGTTGTTTTCCATCTCCCCACCCAGGAGTCATTTTTTATACTGTTTGAATGTCTGTAAAAGATAAATGAAACCAATCCCTTGAAAAACTTAAATCTAGGCTCCCCCACCAAGAGAGATTGCTTGCTTCTCACAGACAGCTGCTCTCACACTTGATGCAAACCAACAAGGAAGAAATACCTTCTCTGGAACTGTATTTTTGCAGACATCTCCTTCATTCATGGGGGGTTCACCATGTTTTTAATGGGAAGAGCCTCAGCTGAGCAGGCACTCAGTACCAGTACCAAATGAGCAATCTAACTGCACTGACACAAAGAGTAACTCAAAAAAGGAGCTCCAACACACATTTTGAGTTTTGTTCAAGTGTTTCAAACTTGACCCAAAGCTGAGTGTGGTTAATGACTTGATTTCTACCAGATGTCCTCCTGGGTGCCTTAGTAATCTCTCACACAGAATAGTGTTAAGAATGTGCTGAAGAGCCTTGCTGATTTGGTCTTCTATTCAAATAAAAAAGGGCATTTAGTTTTCTGGTTAGAGGAAACAGCCACAAGGATATTTGGAAATACAAATACACTTAGAGAAGGTAAGACTGTCCTGCAAGTCAGCAAGGTTGCGGCTCATTCATTAACACTGCCTGCATTGTAGAAGACATCCCTGCCCCCTTAACAGGGAAACACTGGTGCAGTAGCAGAGTGTGCCTGAACCCCACTGCCAGGAATATATAGGTTTGGGACCTCTCTTCATTTGTCACACATTAATGAACCAGCAATATATTTTGGAAGCACTGAAGCAACCTGTCATCCAAAAGCACATTGTGTTTTTTGGCCAAACTCCTTGAGTTTATCAGATGAAGGACTGCTCTGTATTTATGTTATGCAAAGAAAAAGTGTTCTATGTATTTGAGATCAGGACCCGCCTTTTTAGACCCAAAGGCTTTGAAAAAGCCACATTGTCAGACATTAAACAAATTACTGCTTTTGAAAAGTATTCACTCGACACTTTCTTCCCTCAGTTGCGGAGGAATATTACTGGAAAAATTGTACATATTATGTATTTCAGGTTTTTGAATTAACTTTAATCTTCATTTTAACAAGCTGGGACCAATTCTCAACTTGCTGGTTGTAGATTTCCTCCTTTAACACAACACTAAAAATGATTGTACAGTCAGGCCACTTAGTTATAATATGACCATTTGTTTACATGGCATGCTTTAATGAATCATTAATATATTTTGTGGGTACTTTAAGTAATCCACCCTTTACTTTGGTACTTCACAATACACCCCAGGCTTAATGGCCCATTAAAATCTTCCCTGTTGAATCTTGTGGCTTAATTGATGCACTTTTGCTGGTTTGATACTATTTTCAGGAAATTTGTGTTTGTTTTCATCAAGGAAGGGTGGCATTAAATCAAAAAGGAGTGCAAAAGGCCATCTATTAAACGTAAATGTGGGCGTTTGCCTTATGATTTTGTTCTCATCTTCCCAGCGTTCAAGATTATGGCACATTTAGATTTAAATTACCAGATTGGTGGATCACAGCAGGAAATAGAGTAAGCACATTATTTCTGTTTTGACAGAACAATATAAAATTTTTATACATTTCATTAAGCAGAGCTACTTAAAGACAGAAAAACATTCTCACAGTGCAGCACCATCTTTTACTCATGAGCATCCTGTTGAAAATCCAATTAGCATTTTCTGAAGGAAGAGAAGTCTTGCAGTTAAACTCCATTGCCACAGCAGACACCGTGAGTAGGAAATGAAGCTCCAATATTGAAATTTTTCTGTGATCAACCTTTGCAGTGCCAAAATTTTATCATAAATTATACTTTAAATTGGGACTTTTTCTTATCCTTTTTTTTTTTCTTTTAATTCATGCAGAGAAAATGGAAGCACATAAATAAGCTTCATAACAACTCTGAAAGCATTAGCCTATTTGCAAAGAGGAGCTGGTCAGAAAAAATGCTGATGGGTGAGTTTTCCCTGCATAGCAATGTTTCATTCCTACTGATTGCAATAATATATTGTGAGACTGCATTTGTTTCTTTCATAGGGAGCAGATAACTAGGAGCCTATTAATTGAAGTTTATTTTAGCATCATAACTGATCAGTGTACAAATATAAATCCACATGACACTAGAAGCTGCACAGGTGAAAACAATTCTCTGAAAATTTGTGCTGAGGACTTCATTTTCCACCTATTTTAAATCTGAAGGTTATGCACAATGAGACTGAACACGCTGACGAGTCCCATAAGACATCTCATTCCATGGATGATAAAAAAAAAATCAAAGCAAGTGGCAAGCAGTTAAGAGGTGGTCAGATCTATGCCTGTTGCATCCAGATACAATGAAAGTTCTGGCAACTCTAATATGAAAGGGTTCTTTATAATGTTCTATTGCTGTTGTTTTGCTATGCGTTAATGTAACGCTATCCGTTACTACTCAGATTGAAGAAACAGCAGTAAATGTGTTTCAGAAAACATTTACTGCAACAGGGAACTTTTGCCCTCAGGAAAACTGTCTCATAAGGAGGCACAACAAGCATTTTCATTTTAGCCAAATACGAGGTAAAGGTCCTTAAAATTACCTAGTAAAATACTATGCAAATTGCCAAAGCAGAGGCAAAGAAAGACAGCACAGGCAATTGCAGATACTTGAAACTCAGTGATCTGTGTTTGTTTTCCTCCCCATTTTTCTCTTCATCCATTCCCATTGAGAAAACATGAAAAACGAAATTTCAAGCTAATGACTAAGGCACTGTCTTGGGCTCAGACTCAACTATTTGCTTGCCAGTGGCCCTGAGGAGCACTGTATCTGCTACTCTCCACCCGGGTACCAGCTTTGAAAATTTAATCCATGCTCCCTGATCAACACTGGGGCTCTGATCAGTTACCACACCAGTGAGGGACTGTATCCATCTCCTACAGTCTAGGAGCATTCTTCCAGTGGAGGCAATAGGAGTACCGCAGAAGAACAGCATGTATTTTACCCAGTAGGTGTGTAGCATGCACTTTCCAGAATTCAGATTGTATTAAAAGATGAAAAAAACAACTCCACACTTTGTCAAACAGCTTTAGCTAATGAAGTGCACACAGAATACTAAACTGAAGGCCCTAGACCTAAAATATTCTGGTTTCCTCTGCCCTCCCATTTCTCATAAATATGCTGAAAGACAAAGAAAGGGTAACAGGCTGAGTCTATGACACAATTTAAAATTATATATACAAAGCCAAAGAGGAAATAACATACACATTGGGCTCCGCAATTATATTCAACAGGCAGATGAAAAATTGTTACAGTGAGAAAAACACACTGCCACGTGAACCTTCTCAAGGCTCCCCAAGGATAAAACAGGACTTTGAATTGCTTCTACAACTAGTGTATATATTCACTAAGGCAGCAAAAGACAGCTAACTACCCTTTGCAACAGCAAAAGCATGGAGGTATCCTCAGCTACTCCATAGTCATCATTCTCTACATTACGTGAGCCCCATTAAACCCCCCATACCTGGTGAATGATGTGGGCTGTGGTGTATTTTCCAGCTCAATTTTTCCACCAGTGAGTCCCAGATACTTTCCCCTCCTTCTCCTGTGGGAGAGGAACTGTCAACTTCAGCAGTCCAGAGCTGATTTGAAAACATAAATTCAATTTATATTTTTATCGTAGTGACTCACAAAAGTATCTCTGCTCCAACATACCCTGTCTGAATTAAAATCTTTTCAAAGATATCTAGTCATTAGTTTCAGCTTAACGTAGCAAGACTTCTCTAATCTTTTCCCTTTCTTTCCTCAGTCACCGCTGGCAGTACAGTGCCACTTTTTGCAATCTGTAACCTGGGAGAACCTGCAACTCTGATCCTTCTCTCCGTCCCCAAACCCAGCTTATGTGAAAATCCCACAGATGCTCTCTACATAACAAATTCAGATATGACTTTTCTTATCAGATCACACGAGAAAAGCTCTCTCCAGGCCCCCAAGACCTTTTGTTTTTATTAAGTTAACCTTTTTTTTTTTTTCCAGGTTTGACAAATGCATTTCTGGCCCTGCTCACATCTATTTGCAATTCTTCTGAAAAGATGATTTTTACTACCCTGGCATTTTGACCACATCAGCCATCCTATCTGTCATCTTTTGGTTCCTTCTTTTAAATTAATCAAACAAAAAGCATCTTAATTGCCTAAGCTTTTCCTTGTCTGTCCCTGCCTTGCTATCCCTCATTCTGCACAGTGAAACAGGCTGTCACTTCTCTTTAACCAATGACTTCTGCCTTCAGCATCCACTTGCTACCGAAATACAAAAGCAACTTCATCTTCTCTGCCACTGTATCCTTCATGCTAGGAGGCGACTCACTTTGAACATCTCCAGAGATACCTTTAGCAGTCCCTCAGCTCCCTTCACTAAGATTTCCTTGCTGTTACACCTAGGGAATGACCAGCCTTAGATGGTTCTTTGATGAGACCTAGCTTGCGATCTACTGTCATCACACTATTTCTTTGTGTTAGTCTGTCTTTAGTAACCACTTTTGTCTCATGTTCCAACAACATGTCTGTTCAGTGGTAGCACAGCGATACCCTTCATAGCGCGGGGCTCATCTTCTGGGCACGGTGGGAATGCAAATAGTAACAAGCAGCTTCTGTCTTTTCTCTGCATCTGGCTGTGCTGCTGCTCGCTGAGCAGCCTCATTGGGAAGCTGGACTCCAGCTCTGTGCTGCCTTCTCAGAACACAGTACACACATCCGAGAACATCATGTGCTTACCAGAGCAATTCAGGTGCCTGTAATTTCCTTGGTGAGTGCAAAGGGCTCAAAGGATTTTCAGATCATCAAGTATTGACAAGTAAAAGCTTTTATATTGGAGAAATATGGAACAGCGCGGGCCTTGGGCTTCTTTTAAGAAACACATAAGCCACAAGATTTCATTTCATGCCGTGAGAGTTTTGCTTTTAAAGATCAAAAATCTGTGCCAAAAGGCACTTTTTTGCCTAAGCAACTATTTCCAGGGCAACAGAGTTTCTTCTGAAGTTGAAGGTCTTTATGTCTTGCAGAATCAGTTCTTCAGAGTTCTAAATTTCCCATCTTTGCAGGTGTCTGATAGATGCTTGGGTAGTTTATTATATGTACACTGTATCAATCAGATGTATTTTTATCATTAGAAAACTGAATGTACCTATAATAATGCTGATCTTGGTTTTCAGTTAGGACTGAACATGGGACATCAAGAACCAAAAAGCAGGGTTTGCATCTTGAAATAAAGACTAGTACCCATGCCTTGGACTAGAGAAGACAATATTAAGATACAAGCTTATAGTGTGTTGGCACCACAGAGTAGATGCAAAATAGAGAAGAGGAGTTTGGATAGACTAGAGAGTAAGGCAGAGAGAAAGGGAAATGCTGTGCAAGGAAGACCCAGGTATTGTAAAAGAAAATCCTTACAGTACTTCAGTTTTCCTTTCCAAGGGAACACAAAATGAACCAGAATACCAGTCCATAAATTCATGTTAAAAATGCTTGACCTAATACACTGAGCTTTGATCTACTCACATCAACTTTCAGCTTCAAATAATCGTTGTGCTATGGGCTGGAGCGCAGCAGGACAGGTATATCTTTCCAAAACCCATTGGACAGTAACTAATTTTAAAGATTGGTTTGCAGTTTGTAATGACATGGCTCTCGTATATGCTCTGTATAAATCAGTACAGTCTTGCATGCTACACCGAAGAAATCAATAAATCACTTACAAGTAACACTTGCAGACCCTTTATTATCAAGTGCCCTTTGAAACACTTCCTGCCCCTTTCACATAATATTTCCTATCTTCAGTAGTTACTAGAAAGGTGTTTCATCATTTAACTGTCTGTCACATTGGAGACATTTTACGCTCAACTGCCTAGATGCTAAAAGATTCAACAGACTCCTGTGAACCTTTTTTCCTTGGCCTCAATGCCTTTGAAGATTCTGGTAAAATCAGGACAAACTTTGGCATAAGGAAGTGTGACCCCATCACTAAGAGCAGCAACAAAATATTGTGGGATTTGTCCATTAAGTCAAAATAAATAAATCTTCTTTTCCAGTGAAAGTGGTTTACAGCAAACTGCTCACAATGAAGAACACATAGAGAATTATTTATCTCACTCATCTGGTGAATAATTTTGGGAAGCAAAGAATTTGTTTATGGTGAGTTGGTGAACGAAAAAGTGGGTTTGATCAAATAAGTCACTGATTATGAACTCAGTTTTAATTAGAAAATCACCTCCAGGGGTTTTTATATATATTAGGTGATTTCTAAATGCGAAAAGGTTCACAGACATTCATGGCGATTGCTTGTCTTCATAAACACAAGCAAACCCATATTCTTCAAATCTGCATATAATTCTAGTCAAATACCTAAATTTCCAACCACCAACCTCCGAGGACAATGTATCTGAAGAACAACATTAGCTGATCCTTCCAGTCCGCCCTTTCTCCACAGTCACTAAAGAGCATCCCTTGCACCTGCACGTTCCAGATTGCACAGATCATTACAAAAGGGAAGGGATTTCAATCACACTCAGCAGCAAGGACCCGATAATGGATTATGCTACAAACTTTAAACTTTCAGCAGAACCTAGAGCAAGGAATCTGAGCTAAGCCTTCTTTCAGGAGAAAGGGTACTGCATTCCCTGCTGTAGATTTTCACAGCTAACATAAAGACCTGTTTTGGTCCTTACACTAATTGGGTATTTGCAGTAAAGCCATAAGAAATTTAAAATGTTCACATTTGATCTTATGTTCCAGAAAGAGCGATAGACACAAGTTTCAAACCAAAACAGATTGTGAGCCTTAAAATCTAGAAACTTGACAGTATTTTTACTAATAGAGGCTTCATACTTTCTGCATGACAGAAATTAAAATACTTGGGTCAATGCTCAAGGCTTTGGTAGGAATCATTTCTTCCTCAACACATCTTGTAAGCTGGCACACCAAATTTGTTTTCTGCAAGGTAGTCAGTAACTTTTCATAACAAGAAAGCTTTAGAGAACTTATAAGCATTTCCTTATGCTGTGTATGAGTGTGTTCTAATGCGGCAGCCAACGAAATAGTGTGCTGGGATGTGAAAAAAAAAAAGCATTAATGAGAATGAAGATGTAAAAAATAACGTTAACTAGGCCTTTCTGTTACAGCTGAAGAAAGCTGTGCATGTGCAAAATGGGTACATAAAGTTTTATAACATATCGCCTGCTCAGAACCTCCAGCATTTATAATACATTTCCATTACTATTTGCTGTGAATTGCCTATGTCTTTTACATTAAAAATAAATGGCTCCAGATAGACAGCTAAAAGGTTTGATTGCAAGCAATTGTAGTTGACAGTATCAAACAGAAAAAGTCTGTAACTTTGAGCTTAAAACAGCAAAGAAAGATTCAAGAGCTGATCACTAGAGAATGAATCCTGAGTTGTTTTCCATTCCATCAATGCTTCATCCTGATTTTGGGGTTATTCTTCCAGATTACTTTTGGAAAGAAAGAGGAGCACCAACCTTTGTCCTCCTCACTCACCAAAGAGCTGGGACAGTCAGTAGCAGTTTTTAATCTGATTCAGTTTGTCAGTAGCAACAACTGTAATCCTCCGTAATCAATGCCTGCATACAGCGCAAAAGGCTGTTAAGAGTTTTACTGGCCTTCATTTGATTAGTATGCAGGGACCTGCCACTACTTCCTGGAGCTCTTCTTACTGTGGCCTAGAAGCCAGCCTACTCCTGCATTTCTGGTGGAACAAACAGCGAAAAGAGAGAAAATGGAACTAGCTGAGGCATCAGCCCTCACTTGGGTTATCTCCATGTCACACACAGCCTCTGTAGGGTAGACAACAAGGGGACTAACCACCTCTATGTTGAAAAAGAATGTATATGTAAAAGCTAGAGGATACACTGTTCACTCATACACACACACACACAAGTTAAACTGAGGATTGGTGGTGCACAATATGCCATCTCCCATTACTTCACCCCATCAGTCACTTGAAAGTGAGTGGAAGAGTGTTGCTAAAGGAAGATAAGTAATTGATGTTAACATAGAGGACATATAGCAGCACTCCTGTCAACAGGGAATAACTAAAGCAAGAGTTCAACAGCAAATACGTGCTTTTATCTTTTGTAATCCTCTTATCTTTTGTTCTCCTTCATGGGTGTGACCCAGTTTATCACAACTCCATGGAATGGCAACAAGTTGGGGAATCTCCAACATTGCTTGGGAAGACAACACAAGTCTAACGAAATTTTGGTGATTTTATGCAGTATAAGAGATGAAAAAAAAAGGGGGACACTGAATAAATCCTACCAAAATGCACCAAAGCCAGGTTTGTGGGACAGTTATACGCAGCAAATCTCCAGGCTCCCTCTGCCCTGACATGCCATTGCTGACCTCAGAACGGACCTAAACATCTCGAGTAGTGGAAATAAATAATACAAAGTTGTGCGAGGATTGTTATGCTCGCAGAGCAGTTTCCAGTTATCTGCAGACTAGTGAAAATGTCTGACTGGGAGAGAAAAAACCTATTTTGCCTGTAACTCTCTATTTGGTCACTTCCACTGACAGGACAGAGAAGTGGATTCCCCGATATGATCCCATCTAACTGTTCTTAAACAGCATTCCTCTTTAAAAGTATGATTAAGGGGTATTCCCAAACTTTTTCTCTCCACTGCTGAGTGGGCTAGAAGACAGCAAAATAGTTTATTCAAACAGTTGCATGATCCAGAAGCTGCTGTAACAAGCAGGAGTTAGAATCTTCATCCCACAGCAGTCCTGCTGTTCAGTAATGAAATGCTGTATGAAATATGTGAAGGAAAAGAGACTCGTCTTCATGTTGCACAGAAATCATATGGGGTTTGGGGTTTTGTATTTCATTATTTGGCTGTTAGCTGGTTAAACACTTATCATGTGACCCCAATTCTGCAAGTGTCAATCTGGTGAAGTCTCCGTGGAAATAGAAGTGATCTCGTGTCACAGCATGCCTTTTACCTTGGGGTTGGTACACTTCCCTATTGAATAAAGGTAAGTGTTTCATGACTGCTACCATCTTCACTGTTTGACTGACAATTAAAAGAGAGGTTTGTAATTGACTTCTATTGGATTACACTCTGCTGTGCAAAGACAAACAAAGCCTGGATAACTAACTGGTGAAAGACATTAGTTTATTCAGCTGTCTACAAGTTTCGAGAATAAAAGCCCTTCAAGCCCTTCACACTTCATGCAGGAGAATGGTGGAACAAGGTTTTGTGTCTGCTGCAATTCAGTGCTCAATGTCTGGAAAACTTTTAAGATGCACATTAAAGATAAAATGGAAATGACAAATTTAAAGCCTAAGAGACGAGAGCAATTTGTTGCTAAATAATCTATTCTTGCTCAGAAAAAGTGTTAGGTGGAGCAGCAAGGGGAGCTTTTCAGTCATACATCCAGCAACAGCTCAGCAATCAGCCAGTAGCACAACCAGGGGTGCCTCATGGCCTCCCAAGTATTCCCTGTGCTCAGCTGCAAGGATGGGCACCTATATTTTTTCACCTCTCAGTTCCTATAGCTCTTGGTCCTAAGCTCAGTGACCTGAACTCTGTGCTGACTCCCCCTCACCCCCCCCCCGAGTGGCACAGAGCAGGACTGATGCTCATGAGATCATGCCAGTAATCCAAGGTTCAGTCCTGTGCCCTGATATGCTTTACAGATAAATACATTCTCTTACTTAAGAAGAAACAGCCATCCCTACAGCATCCACTATAGGTACTATCTCTAGCAGGTGCCCAGTCATAAATACATATTGATTTGGCAGCAGCAATTCCACGTCTATTGGTGTCTGAATTTTTCTCCATTCGACATTCAAGACAGGAAACGCTGAAACTGGTTAAGCAAATACTAATACCCCAGCAAAACCTCTCAGCCCATCAGCTGTATGTACACATGCTCTTTGGCACTGGATTTGAACGTCAGATGTGTGGTGACAGCAGATGCATACACAGCCCCAAAATAAAGTTAAAAATATACAAGGTCTTGCAGAGAGGCAGGAGGAGCATGTGCACATATGTACAACTGCCACCTTTGTGAATTTTATTCTAGATGAGCAATGCAAACAATGCATTAAATATTCTTTTGGTGCCCCTTTTAGCATTCACAGTGTGCTCGTGTGGCCTAAAAACAATTTAGACCGAATGAAAACTAGTGCTGCTTTTACAGATCTTGATATTGAATTATTTTTCCCTCTGCTCTCCCCTCCATAAATACACAGTGAGTCAATCTGGTATGACTTGATGGCTGAATAAGTTCTTTGATTTTTGAATTATTTTGAGATTAACTGAATTTGAAATGTGTGCTGCATGCAATGTGTTGCTGGCACAAAAAGATGAGCTTTGTTATTGACAGAGAAAAGTTGCAAAGCAGCATTTTTTATTACTACTCTGTACTGCTGAACTTGTGTTCCTGTCAGGCCGCTGCCTGCCATGGCAGCAGGGGCCACCAGGTTGAAAAGTTCAGTTTCCAATATTCTCTGCTGACCTGCCTGAACTTCAAAGAGTAACCAAGTGGGTTCTTCCAGCAACATAAAAAAGCAAATCTCTTTCATAAATAATAAAAGATAGTGGGCATTAAATTCGGCTGCTTGAAAGCTGTGTAATACCATGAATGCATCACACAGCACCTGGGAAACATGTTTTTATCAGTATAAACTGTTACAACATCACAAAAAGTTACTAGGGTTTCTCCAAGTTCTCCCTGTGGTGCTTTGTTAATCAGAAGCTCTGGAGAGCTGGCTGGCCACCTGAAAATAGCCAGGATCATGAAATCACTTTAGAGAATGGCTGAATGCAAGAAAAAACAGAAGGAAGGGTCTCATCAGATGTCCCACCAAAATCCAGACACAGCGTCCAAGAGGCTTTACCCTTAAAAAGAGGAGAGGAGTGCTGGAGGGGCTAGTTCTCTGCAATATCCTCTAGACACTTGTTAGAAATACCACTTCTAACAGTATACCTCTTTCCTGCCTTGAAATAACCCTGATTTTCCTCTACTTTTCTCCCAGGAGTTTCCCCTAAAGAACTGTCCTGCAAACTCTGGGTGCTCAATATCTGACCTCTTCCCACAGTCATAGCTAATGAACCTTGAATCAATAACTGCCTGGTTTGATCCTGCCACAAGAGCAAGTCAAAGGAAAGGACTTTAGTCTGTGTCCCAGAAAAGTCCATGTACAGAATCCAGAGGACCCTAAAAATAGATCTGAAATGCAACAGCAAGTGCGTTATTATTCAGCCTGAGCTTCACAAGCTCTGAGGTCTGATGAAGGGGAGAGTATGACTCAGAGACCATGGGCCACGATATGAGGGTGTGAAGTAAAGCTCCATAAAGCTTGGGAGTGCTGCATTTCTTGAGAAGTGTAAATCGGGAGATTTTCAGTGATCCCACAAATGTAGGAATCAGAGGAAAACCAGCTTTTTTGTTTTAATCTTTTCCATTATTACCTTCCATTCTTTTCATCCAGCTAAGTGTTTTGTGCATAGAAAGCACATTTGTAGTTCTGCTGTTTCTGTAGCACATCCCCTCTCTTTCTTAGCCTTCAGTCTCTTCATCATCTCTGAGACTCCTCTTACCTTCCTTCTCTCCTGCCCACTCTCTTTTGATTCCCCACTTCTCTCTCCCTCTTTCTCCCTTCCTTCATCCTTTTAGCTCAAGTCCCCGGTACTCAGGTTGAAAGTGTCTAGATTATTTTCCTTTACTATTTAGACCTCGTCAGCGCATATACCAAGTGCTTTTTAAAGACAGGAAAAGAATTCCTGTCCCATAGAGGATGGGCCTGTGCATTTCCAGAAAATCTATGGTGGTACATTAAAAGCAGCATTGCTAATATCACATTTCGCTGGCTTCTCTGATGACTGGTGTAATTGAAATAAATTATTAATCCCACATGTGCCACACTAACAGAAAGCAATAAAACACAATATTTATGAATAAAGATAGCAATTATCTTATTAAATCAGACAGTAATGTTATTCTACCAGAGGACTCTTCATCTCACATTATAATCAATACTGATTATGAGTGTAAAGGAAAGGCTCTTGCCATTACTGTAACAAGGTGCCATAGATTTTAAAAGGTAATGAAACATTTTCTATAGGAAGTAGAGTTCAACAGAGTTATAACCAAGATTTTGAATCAATCTATTTGGCTTTTGAGGTAGAAAGTCTTGGGTATTAAGCAAGATTTTGATATCATCACCAGTGTCAAGCTGATGTAACTGTGTCAACATCAGTATTGTTATCCAAGATTGATACCAACATGACCGGGAGCAAAATCTCAGTCTTTTAAAAGGTGTTTTTTAAAGGCTGAAAGAATAAGACACTCAAGATGTTTCTGTAGCTCTGTTGAAGTAGGTGGTAATTTTCTAGCGATGTAGCACACAAGCTTGATTAAAATGTACTCCTGCTTCTGGAATAGCAATCTTAATCATTAAAGGCAAAAGTTATCTCCAATAAACATAAACTTTGTGCCTCAGGTCTATATTCAGGGATGGACTTGCCCAAGGTTTTCAGAAACAGTAAGTGATTCTGACACCTCAGCTTAGATTTATCCTGCTTTTACAACAGATGTATCTCTCTTAAAGTTGTTTTACATGGACTACTTAATGCCCCAACAGTGTCATTAAGGTAAGGAGTACTTATTAAAATCGAGTAAGCTATATAAATGACTCTTACTTTGACAGAGAATATTAAACCTGTATTTAACACTGTTGTTCTAAAGAAGAAAAAAAAAAATCCAAGACAAAGTAATTCTTTTCAAAAATTAGTTTCTCCTTATTTTCCTGTGAAGGAGGGTGGAAAATACAGTCATTGACCAAAGCAAGTATTTCCCCATATGGTCCCAGAACCTCCATGCACATAATTAGTAAGGAAACATATATTTCAACTTTAAAATACTCCATAACCACAAATAAGCAAGTAGTTAGTAGAGATAGCATTGAACGCTGTGGCATGAAAGCAACAAATGACACTGTCCACAGCTCCTTGGGCTGATGACCTCAACATTTCTCAAGGAAGTGGTGGCAGGCATGGAACAGGTTCCCAAACCAAACAAGACAGTTCACGGCTTGCTGCTGATTTGAGCACTGAGAAAGGCTAAGAAGGAGAGGAGAGAGAAGGGGAGCTTGTTAGAGGGAGCTGGGTTGAACCATAAGACGGATTTAATCATCTAACAGTTTCTCTTCTGCTAGAGGAAAATGCAGGAATTGTCATGGCTACCATGGAGCATGAGAGAACGCGTCACTGAATCAGAATGTGAGCTAAGCATGAGCATCACATTGCAGCCATCTAAAAATATTCCACAGATCCCGTGGTATGAACCGGGAAAAAAGCAGGTGCCACTACATGGGCAGTTACAGCAGAAAAGGAGAGCTCAAGGAAATGCGTCAAGGTGACATTGCAGCCTCAGTCAGAAACCAAGGATACTGACTCTTGGTAAACTCTTACTCCACTACTTTGTGCCCAAATAACACACCACTACCCTTACATTCTCCAAGCTTTCTCAGTTTACCACCACCATTTTAAGCACAACTTTATGCTTCGCATATTTGCCTTGGTTTTATTCTCCTCTTTGACATCAAAGGCACGTTTAGATAACAAGATTCATGAATGTCTCCTACTATAAATTCAGCACAAACATGTTGACCCCATGCAGGAGCCCATGAGGCAGCTGGCCACAGCCTGAGTAGACGCAGAGCTATGGAAAATTTCCCCAGTAATTCCGAAAATCCTGGTAAAGTCCCCTGACCTTCTGTTCCGTTACTTGCGAGTGACAAGCTCAGCCAAAGTTCTCTGACATCTCTTGGAGTCTGCAATTCTTCCAAATAACCTTTTACTAAGTTCTGTGTGAACCTACCCAGATTTACAGCTTTAGAATTAAACCACTCAAACCTCAATGGGCTCTGTGCAAAAATGAGGTGAAATCACAATTGCTTTGAGTTCTGCTTGCAATTTCAGGCTTGCTTTGAACTCAATGCACAAAGAAAAAATGCACTTTAAGCCCAAGGAAGCAGCCTTTTGAAATCTTGCTCTCTTGGAGGTATGGTAGACAAGCCACCTCTGCACATTACTGGGAGCTTTCTTCTGTGGTACAGGGTCAAAAGGAGGGAAAACACATTCTTGCTCTTCTGACTTATAATTTCCATGTCCCAGTTTTAAATGCACAGCCATCTCCTTCGATTAGTTTTCTCAGCCAAACTCAAAGTTTTACCTTTCAAAACATTTTGCTTTCTTCAGCCTGATGCCAAAAATAACTCATTGTGAAGCTTTGAAAGCAGTACTCATTTCTTCCACTCTTGAGATCTGTCTCCTCCTTTTTTAACGGCCTACAATATACCATATATCTAAGGAGAACAATGATCATGTCATTCGTACTGTACATACCTCCTTCCATGCTCTGCAACACCCCTGTGTTGCAATGGGCCCTAGCCTATTCTAGAGTCTTCAGATTAGGTTTCCCATTAAATACTCTAGCATTCAAAAATTCAACACTCATCTCAGCAATTGCCTACAAACAGAGATTATTCTATAGGTCCCAACACTTCCTTCCTTTTAGAGACACAGACAAAATAGAAATGTTTCTGCTGGTTCTTATCTACTTCCACTAAAACTCTAAATTTTGCATGTATTGATCTCACTGCCATTGGTGACTTATTGACCTTGATATTTCAGCCTAACCACATCCTTTATTTTCCTCCCTCTCTCAAAAAAGTGAACCCAGAACAAAATGAGGGAAAAGGTGGACTCTTTTCTCATACACATTGTCTTTTTAGTCTACAATAAACTTTGTTATTATTCTAAGATTTTCATATCCTGAGGCATTCAGTTCACAGTCCAGAATGCATGGAGCCAAATGTAAAAAAAAAAAAGAATTTGTTAATCTATGTAGCTCAGCATTTCAAATGATATTATAAAACTAGTCAAGTACTCCAGTAAGACAATTAAGACATCTTTGTTCTTACACACACAGAAAACAAGAGGTGCCAACCTGCAAGAATACCTTTAGAGACCACGCTGATGTACACGAAAGAATTACACATTTTGTGCTTCATTTCAGAAACAAGCATGATAACGAGATCACATTCTTGTACCAAATCTAGATTCTCCAAACTATCTAAAAGTAACTAAATTCATTTCTTAAAATGCTGGTACATTTTATGAGTTTCTTTGCTTGACTTCTACATAAAAGGTGTTCAGTTTGTAAGTCTATTTTGTTGTGGTTGTTATACCTTTGCCTTAAATATCAATTATAAATGCAACCTGGGAACTGAAGATGAAGTGATATTTCTACCCTATTTCACAAAATTCACTACCAGTGAGTATTGAGTAATCAATAATAAAGAATTAGTACTTAACTCATGGTTTCATTTGTACATGAAGCAGAACAGAATTCACCTCCCTCTCCAAAAGCTATATTGAGTTTGCAGTGTTAAGATTACCGGAGTGCAAAGTAGTTTATTAACAAAGTCTACAGACACATCTTGAAGAGAAATATATAAGACCTGACCTACCCTTGAATCACTTACATGATTCCTGGTGATGTCAACAGCTTATGATGTGGATCATAGAGCAAATACGTTTCAAAACCTCAGACTTCAGACATAAATAACTAAGCTGCTCAAAATAGACTATGCAAAACTCAGCTTCATACAGCCATTTTTTTAGACTTTCTAGGTTGCTTAGAGGCAAATTAACTAAGAAGATTCAATAATCCAATATCACATTAGGCCAAAAGCAAGATTCTGCATTTGCTCAGAAACAGAAGGGCGCAGAATATGATCATGAGTTTCCCAAGAATATTTCCTTGTTCCAGCACAGTCATGCTCTCTCTAGATACTCTAATTGTTCATTTTGGCAAAAGTAAGTTTTCCCAATTAACTTTCACAGACCCTTGCTCCCTCCACCAGCTTCATAATTCTCATCATTGCCTTCTGAATGAATAATGTCTGTTTGTTTCTGTTTCTTTCCAGCAAACACTTTCCATCAAACTTCTGTCCCAAGATATGCACTAGCTGGAGGGCAGGAATGATGTGTTCACCCTTTTTGCAATTTCTCACTGCCAGTCTTTTCAGCAGTGAGGCTGTCTTGCAGCCATGCAGGCTGTATACTCTGAGGATTTTCCAAAAACATAACTGCATTTTCCAAACTCCTTTTGTTGTTCAAGGCACAGCCTGACATTTTTTCTGTACCCCCCAGGTCAAAGCCAAGCCTTGCAGGCTGGAGGTGTGCAGCAACCAGCCTGAAGTTGCTCAGCCATCAGTCAACTCCAATCCAACCAACTGTAATTATTTGCTGGAACTGACACACTATTACAGGCAACATGATCACTAAACTTTGTGATGTGGAAGACTTTGAGCAGTGAAGCAGCAAGAAGTCAGAGCACAATGGTGTAAAAGAGACATTAGCAATTACTATGAAATGCTACAGATACTGTGTGTCCACTTAACACTGCATCTGCAGTTCTGGAAGAGAAGTACCCTTTTCCATTAGTACAGTCCCCTCTCCTGATTTTTCAGGGCCAGATAAAAAAAGAGGTATTTAAAGCCAGAAACAAGCACTTGATATTAATTGCCAGGACACATAGAGACCATACTAGATGTGCTGACGTTGGTCACAATACCTTATCAGGATCCGAAAGCATTTTGAGTACTGAGACTGTTATTTAGCCCAGTACCAGTGTTTCATCTGGGGACAAAAAAGAAACCTGGGCTCCATGCCTTCTGCAGTGAAGCTCTGATGTGTCAGGGAGGACAAGAGGCTGATGCAGTACCTGGTGATACTGTTAATATACCTAATACTGGGGTTGCTGCATGGTAAATACAAATTTCCTGTACTTTTGATGCACCAATTTGAAAGTTCATGAACTTAAGCAGGCCAAGAAAGCCTATATCATTTCTCATTGGGAGCTTTTGGGTCTCAGTAAAACCTGCCCTAAGACAGTCCAAAATATAAAGCTTACTCAGGCAGATATGATTTACCCCAGTCAGACAAGCATAACAAAACGTGTAAAAAGACTACTAGGCATTAATAAAGATCAGTACTCCAACATGTTTATTATTGAATTAAGTCTTTAACTGGAAGTAAAGCAAAGCACTACAGAAAAAGATGGGGAAAGATCAGGGAAAGGATGCAAGAAGGCTTTCTCTTCACAAACACACCACAGGTGTATAATAGTAGTCGCTAATAGGAACTGTCAAACTAAAGAAACTGTGACTGGACAGCATCAAAGCTGAGAAGGAAGCAAAAGAATAGTGAATAACAGCAAGCACAGGTAAATAGTGGTGCAAAAGTGCCATCTACACTTATAACCCAGGACAGCACTTAGTGTTAACAAAAGCATTAACATTCTCAGATGATAAGCCCATACACTCCTAGCATTAGAGCATTTTAACACATCTTGAGTAGCCTGTTAAAGGAGGACAGGTAGTGCTTCATAAATTAAATCAAATACATTATGCGATCACATTTATTTTTATCTGAGCCTACACCTCTTGAATTTTTTATCACCTTAAAAAAAAGACTATAGATATGCCCTGCAAACCCATCAATTTGTCAAGTTCAGATTTTGAAATGCATATAAAATTTACACCCACTGAGCATATTTTTATACCCACATAAAAATTTATTCTGGCAGTGTTTTGCCAATATGTCATCTATAAAGTTTTGTTTAGACTTTATATCTATATATATTATATAGGAGCTAATGTTGCTTTCTGTTGAAGAGCTTTTCATCTTAGTTATATGAAGCATGCTCTCAGCATCACTCTGCTCATATTCAAGATATAATGCCTTCCAGGTGAAGAGAAACGGTGACCATATGATCACCAAACTAGATGTCAGTTCTGACTATAAACTCGGTAAAGACTGTTAATTATGCTTTACACAGTCCTCTCTGAGCAGGCAACATTCAGGCTCTGCATGCCCTACAGTGGACATGGCTACCTGCCAATCTGTCTACTCCCTCTCGTGATGTAGGCACCCTAAGGTAGGGTACTGATTTCACTGGCCATACTACTTACCCCCACAAAAGAGGATTGTAGCTGGGTCTAGATGACAGCCTCAGCATTGCAACTATGCACTCCTTGCTCAGGCAGGTTTGAGATCTAGACTCCAGACCCCATGCTGTGCCTTCACTGCAGAAGTCATCACTAGGAAAGGATGCAATCTGCCTTGCACGATTTGCTCAACACTGCAGCTACACCTTACCTCATCACACTGCTTTCCTGCAAATCTCTCTGGAAGATTCAACAGTGTTGGGAGAAAGCAGAAAATTGCCAGGCATATTGGTTGAATGCTGTGTCTGCACCCCGAGAAACTGTCACAAACGCTACTGACACCTTTGCACAGATCCCAGTACATTTCTGGTCCAAAGCCACAATGCAGCCTTGTATCTCTCAGTGTGCATAAAGCAAAATCCACAAACATATGCCACAACATATAGCCAGTAGACAGAAGGAGGCACTGCATCTGATGTTAATTTGGGGAAGCTTGGGTGGGTTGTGGAATGTCTTAAAATGGTAAACTGTAGATTTCCTACTTGAATGTAAAATGCAGAAGAACCACTTGTGAGCTTATTCTGATTATTACTGCAGTAGCAAAAAATAACACAGATATGACCATCTTCTTAAGCTAAGTACCTGTCACATCCTGCTTGGTTCTTTTATTCCCACAAAGGTTCTATTTGATTAGTGAGAGATAACTTATGAAAAATAATTTTGAAGGCTGTACATGGCCACAATCATTTTTGCAAATGCTGCTTTTAATGGGTTCTGCACACTGTATGGTGTCCTGGGTTTTATATTAAATAACCACAGAAAGTCACCATGATACAGATTCAATGGTCACCTAACACTGATCTTATTAGATGACCCAGGAAAAAAAAAAAGCTTTTAAGCTTCCTCTGGGCCATGGCTATGTGGTCTGCTCGCTTTTCCTGCTGTGTACCTCGTACTCCTGTCTGCTTATTACCACCAAGATAGCAATTTCAGAGAATCTACATAGTAGGTAACTTGGCAACACTACGAGCCAGTGAAAACTGCCTTCATGTTACAATTTGCCTTAGGCTGGACAGATGCATGTGAATTTAGGGCTATTCTTAGAGCTGTGTCTGTGTGTCTCCACTGACTATAAACATGGAGAGTCATTTATCAGCTCCCACAGAAGCCACCTAATTCCCATTGCATTCCAAGAACCTGTTGTCATCCTCAAGCACTCAAACCCCTGTTTTATTTCCTTCCCTTGTACTTATGCTGACACTTAACACATCAGAAAGGAAAACCTGTCTTTGTCTACAGAATAAGTATGTGAACTCATATATGGAAAAAGTCTTTTTCTCTTCAATTCATTGGGACTGGTTGCACTGTCATGTTCATTTTGGCACAAGTAAAAGCAGGATTGCTCAGTTCTGGGGTCTGGATTTTGATGTGCATGGTGACTAGCATGTGGTACCAGCTCACACTTCCCTGCTTCCAGGTTCATGCCCAGAAATGCAGGAGAGCTCGGCTCCCCGGGCACTGTAGACCCTCAGATACTCACTCAGTTCCCTTTCCTATGAACAAGAATCAACATGCTGACCCAGGAAACAGAGCCCAAGGCAGGCACTGATGGACTGCATCCTGATTTTATGCATCACAAGGACAGTAAACAAGGAAAGGTAGGACTGGGAAGGAGGACTTCACTTAGAGTCACTTCCTGACTTCTCCAGTCAGACAGGACATTGTAGCTCAGCAGAGTTTGAGCCAAGCCTGAGCCCAGACCTGTGAACAGTCTGCCACAAGGCAGTCCTTGCAAACACTGAATTAGTGAGCAGACTGAAAATCATCTCATTAATCTATTAGTATTTGAAACTGGCACAGTCAATTTAAGAGCATGTGGCATCATTAATTTAAAGCACTCCCTGTTCCTGTAGATTTTCTACATTCAACAGTGCTTTTCACTTCCTTATCTCATCCCTAAACATTTTCAGATCTGACTTTTAGAAACGCAATACAATTTCACCCGGGCAGCTCTAGTGCTCCTTCATACATACGTACTGTGGAAGGGTATGTAGGTACTAGATAATTAAATAGCCACTCAGAATCAGATTTGTGTGCATGAAGTGACAGAAGAGTTTGAAGCCTAGTTTTAACTGGCCTCTAAGATGTTATTATAAATCCAAACAGTAATTCTTGAAAAGGAGGACCTCAAGCCTAAAGCTAGCCAAATTTAATAGCCAGTTGTAAGACGAGTTATTCTGCCCCCCCATTCCTGCTCTTCCCCAGCTGTTAGCCAGGTGTCTCTGCCCTGTGCATTCTCCTTGTGCACAGGTTGTGTTCAGGAAGCTGAACTGGCAGGAGGCAGATCATGGGGATTTTTGGTCACCTCTAAGACTGATTTTTTTTTTCCACCATCTAGTTGAAGGTATCAGACAAGCACTAGTGCCAAAGCAGGGAAGCAGCAGGAGGCATAAGCAGGGAAGCAGCAGGCATAAGCAGGCAGGGGAAGAGAGAGACAACCGATCATTACAGTAATTTAGCTGCATTGCAAAGTGAATGATTAAAAATCAAGGGCAAAACTCCTTTAAATCAGTACAAAATCAGACCCAATATAGGCCTCTCAAGCACAGATTGAGTGTACCAATAGCAGCTTGAGAGACAAGAACACCTATAGCTCATTTCCAACAGTGCTTTGTCTGCATGTTTATATGGTCTCTTACAAGTGTGAGGTTCACCCACTTTCCTTGCTATAACTTTTGAGGCTCTTACAGAGGCTCCAGTGTATAAATAATAATTAACTTCTGAAAGCAGAGGCTTACAAATGGCATTGTTTGATTTGCAATACATTTCACTCAATTTTTCTTCCGTGTAGAGCATTCTTAAGGAGAATGCTGACAAACAAGCAGCATAAGGTCTATGTATTATTAAAATTTAAAACACATGCTGCACACACAGAATGTCAAAAGAATATGTTAATCAAGTAAGTGTAAGAGAAGCCAGCTTGATCAGCTCTTAGCTGTGATGGTGCAAAGCTGGGGAAGTTGCCAGCAGCAGTTAGTCTGGATCCTTGTAATCACAGAAGATTTTTGCAAATACATTAAAAAGTGTAGATATTTACTCTTCAAACTCATGTACTTCTCATATTCTAGTGGACTCATTCAGAAAGCAAAGTAAACCTTTGATTTTGTTTTATTGTAGGATGTTGTCAGAACAAGGACATTCAAACTGTAACTCCAGGCTATGAAAGAGCAAGGAGAAAACAAACTTGCTGACCAAGAACTACAAACTCCACATAGCTCACCAAAAGATGCCCAAGAGAAGCCTTCAAAATACCCAGGCTTTGCACACTCACATCCTCCCCCTCAGAAACTAAGCCAAGCATAGTACACAGCCTTTTGCACACAGTAAAACCTAGCTGCAGGTGCATCACCTGGATTTCACTTGATCAAAATGATTCTTTCAATCCTGCTCAGAGAAAAAAAAAAAAAAAACAAAATCAGGAAACAAAAGAAACATTCAAAGTTAGAGAATCCATTACACAAACTTATCTGAAGGTACCCATTGTTAATGGCAGTTAATATCTTATCCCTCTCCTCTGTTGCTTTGCCAGAAAACAAACAGGAATTAAAATACGTATTGATTTCTAAGGACTGGATTGTTACTTGCAATAATTTAGGATAGCTCCTTTCACTCCCAGCACCTGAGACTGTGGATTTTTTGTTTCCAACTTTAACTGAAAGAGAAGAAAGAAAGAAGCAGGTTCTAGTTTGCATTTCCTTTCCCATATGTCTAATACTCAGATCATCACTTACTTGTAGTTAAAGGCAATTGATCACTGAAGAAGAAATTTGCTTTAAAAAAATGAAAGTACAAGAGACTATTTCCTAGTTGTAAAACGCTTTTCTCTTAAAAAAAAACCAACAGTTGGATGCTGTCGATAGCTACCTCTGGTTACAGTAGACATACATTCATTTGTTGGCTAGGGTTTGGATTTTTTGTTTATTCAGTTTTTTCAGTAAACACAGAATGACAAAGAAATCTCATATTGAAAGAGGCTTAGATCCCAATGAGAATTTGTTGATGTCATTATTGTGCAGTGCCAGAACTATATGTCACAAATGTGATTCCCAATCATAACAGTTTATAGTGGAAAGTCACAGATGTGGTGGCACATTCAGAGCTTCAGTCACAGACAGATGCATGACAAAGGCAATTCCCTTTAGTGCACATTCATTCTGGGAGTAAATGAAAATGGATGTAAAAAATACTACAGGGAAATCTCGCTCTGCTGAAGCTGGGGGTGTTCTGCAACATCCAACAGCAGAATCCATTTAAATGCCTAAAATCTCTGCAAAAATAGTATGCTTTAGTATGAGGGTTTTTAGTTTGGGTTTGTTTTGAGGTTTTCCTCCAAAGAATGAACAATGAACAGAAACATAGCATACAGGCAAGTCACTACCCTCTTGTATTCATTTACATTATATTCACAAGGTGCTTCTTCAAGTGGCACTTTCTCCGTTTAACCAAGTTTTACTACTCCAAGCACTAATTTTCAGAGACCTTATGGAATTCTTTTTTTCCTCTTAGAACAATTTGCTGTGCAGAAACTGGTTTTGCTGGTAGTTACTCCTTTCCACAGGTGTTCCTTTGAGTGGACTCCATTACTGTTTATACCCCTGCTCTGTAGCTGGGAAAAGATGCACATGACATGGTGAATAGAGAAAAGATGTGATCAGCCAATTTTAATGCATAAATCCTTTTCAGACCTCAAACATCCTCCTCTGTTAACATATACCAAGTATGAGCAGAAGCATAAAAACTTCAGTAATTCAGGCCCTAAATGTTACTACTAGGGAATTTCAACAATTTATTGGCAATCTACCAAGGGGGGCAGCTGTTCTGAAGCGCAGAGCTTAGGGCAGACACTCTTACTAGGGTATCTGCTGATGAACTGCATTTATAAGTCCAGCTACTTTTTAAAGGTGAAGGAGCTGGTGCTTTAAGTGTTACTACTTCATTTCTTTAGTGTCACTTTCCTTTTAACTGTAATTGCTTCTTCTATTTGAATAACTGCCAGCAAATTCTTTTTACCAATAAACTCCATTGTCAGTGTCAGATTGATATTACTTTTGGTAACGGCTTTAAAAAACAAACACGATTCATTCATCAACAAGTTTCAATCAATACCTCCAAAATTTATATTCAGAAGGCATCTTCACTTTGCTTTTAAACAAATAATTTCTTCATAACCTACTTCTCAGTAAAACTACAATAAGTTTTCACATTATATTACAGGAGCAATGGCTATTCTGTTCTAAATAATGGCTCCTTTGCTAGACAAGTCAATGGAAATTGATTTGTTTCAGCCTCCTGTGCTCGCACACACAAAGCCTACATACAACAACCCTATTGACTTCTGCAAACAGTTTTCAACCTTGCATCCTCAAGGACTCATGGTAAAATTTTTGAATCATTCCCCTCCCGTACTGTACCCTTTATGAACCAAGACTGCGTTTAAAAGTCAGTCTCCAGCAGTAATACTATAAAGAGAAAATTGGTCACTGAATTGAAAATCTACTTTATATTGAAACATACAGCCCAAGGTTGGATATGAGAAGGAAGAAAATTAAGCTGTATTGAACTGCAAAATGAAAAGCATTGACTGTATACACAGTAAAAGGAATCAGACTCCAGCACCCTGTCTACACAAGAGAGCTTTGGCGCATAAGCCACCCTATGGGCTTGCCAGGCTGCCTGCCATGAAGCTCTCATCTGCACACAAAGTATTCGCATGGCAGACAGGCCTTTTCCAGTCTTGGGCGTACTGAATATTTTCCCTCTTCTATAAACAAGCACATTTAAAAACAATTAAAATAAAGATTAGGTATATTAGCATGGCAGAAGCATTATATGCAGTATCAAAGAGACAAGAGACCATATGGTCCATCAAAATCAGTGTTTATAAGCCCTGGAAATACAAATCAACCATTTTCTCATCCTTCTAATCCTTCCTTTCCTGTTTAAATCTGATTATCCATACCTCTACCTATGCAAGTGAAACACATTATTGTTACCATCTTTTACGTTTCAAGCACTGCTGTAAACAAAAGCAATTGTGAAAAGGCCATACCTGAATGCCTTCAAGGCTGATGCTTGACCTCAGGTTTCTGAGTTAAGTTACCTTCTCACATAACTTATTAGTCTCGGTTTGTTCTACTCCCTTTTGACTTTTTTATGCAACATTTAAGAGAGCACCTTTGGCACCTGACAAGCTCTATGACAGCAGCTTTGTTCACACATATCACAGCAACATTTTCGCTTACATGTCACACAATGCCAAGTGTCTGGTGACTGTTACCATGCAGTTACCCATAGAATTAAGCTTTAGAGTTTTATGATAAAAACCTCAGAAGTGGACATTTAAATGTGTTTTATGTTGGTGAACCATTCTCGAAAAGGATGATCAGGTGAATTTTGTTCTTGTTCTTCTTATACCAGTAGAAATGCTGCTTTATTTACAAGTTCACTGAGCTAAGTGACCTAACAGAAATGGCAGGAATCAGTCTTGGTTTATTCCTTAGGCTGTTTTTCCAGGTTTTCTTTTAAGAACAAGAAAGGAATTGACATGCATGTGCAGTACATAACATAACATGGCATTGGGCATTTCCCAGTGAGACTGCATCACACATGAGAATGGGTAACAGTGGGAAACAAAACTGAACATCTTACCATAAAACATTGCTTTACTTGAAAATAAGATGTATACAAAAATGCATAATCCTGCAGGGGAGAAGATACCTTCTGGGTCACCTCAGCTTAAGGTTGGGCTTTCAGAAACCCTTGTGATCAGATATGTGAATCGTAACACTTTTGACTGTAGATAGATGTTTTCACTGAAGCAGTGTGAACTGATATGAAAGTACTGTACCAGACAACAACTTTCATAGATTATTCAGCAGTGCCCCAAGGATAAATGAAGAACCTATGAATGCCAACAAAGAACATTCTGATACATGACTACCCTCCTCCTTTCTTCCCTCTCTCCATTTGTTTTGTTTAAATATTTACACATGAACTGCCTGACCCTGAGCAAAGCTAAAGCAACAGAGAGATACAGAGTAAGCATTGGTCTTTCTAAGAATCATTTTAAGGCCTTAAATCTCAGCATGCCTGAGTATTGCCTTTGGAGAAGACACAAAGCCACAGATACAGAACACTTTGGAGCACAGCTGTACGTGTCACAGTAATTCCTCTTGCTATTATCACTGAATGTTGTTTTGAGATAACCTTGATTTCTTTTCCTAATTTTCAACCAGTCCTGTTTCAGCTACTTCACAACAAAGCCTGTACTTAACTAATATCATGATAAGGAAGACTAGCCCAAAGGGGAAAAAGCACCTTTCAGCTTCTCCCTCCCGATAGAGAGGATACAACTTTAATAAATTAAAAACATTCACAGTAAATGTGAATGCTTGTGAAAGAGAGGGAAAAGGACAGAGAGAGAGAGGGACGGAGGGAGGGAGGGAAGAAGAGAGAGAGAAAGAGAGAGAAAGGAGTATTTCCACTGGATCTGGTGATTCTTTTCATCTCAGGGCTCTGCAGGACCATTTGCTTTCCACAGTAACACCCCAGATAGTAGGTACTGACCACAGGTCAAATAGCTGTAACGTGATTTGAATGCTGCCTTGAGGTTTGTCTTTTCCTTCTGACCACTGAATGTTACTTGAGGTGCTTCTCCTCTTACAAACACACTTCTTATATCATCGTGTCAGATATATTAACATTTTACCTTTCTCTACCCATATTTACTGCTTTGCTCTAAAACTCATTTCTTCCTCCAGGTTACGGAACAATAAGCATCCATTTGCTTCTCATAAATGGCCTTACAGCTATTTAAAATTACTCTTTCCATTTTCTGATCTAACCATGCCTCTCTTCTTCTTGGTTTCTTCATTAAAACAAGAAGTGTCCCCTTTCGACTGACATCACCTGAAGCAATATGCACATCAACTGCAAATAAGTTAGAAAACAAAAGAAATGACCATAAACCACCAATGCAATAGAAATCTTTCACCCATCAGAAATGCTGTTCCCAGCTCTGAGAAAAGGAAGTGCCTCAAAGGATTTCAAGAGACCTGTTTATGGAATTGCATGTCCATATTTAACAAAAAAAGAGGGGGGTTAACAGCAAAGAGTGATTTAGATATCTGATTAGAAAAACAAAATGAAATAATTTTACTTATTTACCTGATTAAGGACATAAAACTTCTCCATGAGCAGATCTCTGGAACAGACATCTGAACAGAAGCAAATTCATGTACACTAAAGAGAACTAAGAAGCAGAAGTGATCACATTTAAACTTACTAAAAAACACTGAATAAACAAGGAGACATGGGAGTAGTAAGGATGCAAACACTTCTTTATCTTCCTTCTTAAAACTGGGGCTTGATCAGCTCAAGGAAGAAACTATATGGTACATACTTGTAACAGCAGGGAATTAGATATGGACATAGTGATCAAGAAGATCCTTAACAACTCAGTGTTTATATGAAGGAAAGATGTTCCATGTAAACCTGGGGGTGATATTGCCAGACAAGATTATCCTATTTGGTGTGGAGTATTTGCAGGAAAAAACAGGCCAGGAAAGATAAAAGCCGTACATTTGGACGGATGAAAGCCTCCTGCTTTGGGCGAAAGCCTCTTGCTTCGTTTTGGAAGAAAGCAAGAGAGAGAAAGACAAGTAAGAGAGGTGTCATTCCCTGAGTGTTAGATGTATTTCTGAGCACTCCAGCTCTGACACAGATGGTGGCAGCCAGTTCTGAGAGGCATGAATGGGTATGGTTTGCTCTACCACGAATGAGGCTGCATCCGAGAGGGAGCCCCAACAAGAATGTGCCACTTTTAAAATTCCAAAGGCTCTTACTAAGATATGTCATAGGTAGGTTTCACGCTAATTCTTCAGCATCACTGTTTCAGAAGTACAACTAAAAGAAAATTAAGACAAGCAGGACAATAATGAGAACTATGGCTCAAAAGTCCTTGCTTCAGTATATCTGCCTTAGAAAAGTCTTGGATAAAATTAATTGAGTGCAACTGCATTTAAAACAAACAAACAAACCGAACCACAAGCTCTCAGCTGCATTATTTCACGAGGTGTCTCAAAAATGACAAAAGACAAAGAATGAAAACCTTGATCTCACTGAACTCAAATAATCAAATTCCAATTAGCTTCCAGGGAACAAGTTTCAACCCAGGAACTGCAGCAAGAGGCAGTAAAAGAGAGGAACCAAAAGATGGCTATGGGTGTCTAGCCCACCATTTGATGTCATTCTTATACATACAATATCAGGAAGCCTGTAAGTAAACAGAATTAGGAATCACAATTTGCTTTCTCCATCTTTATGGGTGTTTGGGCTTTGTTTTGTTTTCCATTAAAAGTTTGGAAGAATAAAATCATGTCTACTACAGCTGCAAAAGAAGGAGCATTCAGACCTGAACCTTTTATCTTCAACCCACCTCCTTGTGGACCATTTCAAAACTGTTTCACAGGAACATTTGCCATTGCCTGTCACCTTTGAGAGACTTCAGTACTTGGAAGCTGCAGCAGAGGCTTTCACTGAAGTCTCAACATTCAGTATTTCATGAAAATATCAACATTAAATCTTCAGTCCTAGAGTCAAAAGCAGAAAGGGTGTATCAATTGTAACTAAAAGCATCTCAATGCAGAAAATAAGTCTGAAAAAAATCACTTAAAAAAAAAAAAAGGAAAATATATGTTTGCTTAGGCAGAGCAGACTCTGCCTGAAAGCTTGGCATGGGTAACATTGTGCCAGGCTGGTGAAGCACACACCACTGGTGGGACACAGCAAGAAATGAATATAATTCACATGTATGAAACCAGGCAGAGCAGGTGAATAGAAATTGATTAATTAACAGCATGAATATTAACAAGATCAATGATGACATCTAAAACTGCAACTGAGAATAACCAGTGGGAAAATTATTAACACTCAGGTGCATCTACACTTAATTTTCTTTCCCTTTTTCCACAGTGAATGATAACCATCAATTCTTTAAATAAATCTTAACCACAGTGTCACACACTGAGCTGTGTGCGAACCTCAGCAATAAGAAGGTAGCTTCTCTGTGCAGCAGCTGCTCTGTGCTATCATGCTGCTATTTATTTAAAACCTGGTGTTAGAATTCACAGCAGTGAATAGTTTATCAACCCAAAGTAATCAACAAGAGAGACACGTGTTGATCCTAGGACATGATGACCAAACTGTGGAAATGTTGCTTCTCTCATTCTCTGGGGTATTTTGGCACTGTGACATGAAAAGGTGCCTTACTATTTCATCCCACTGATGGTCAGAGCTTCAGAGAATGATAACTGGATGATAATGTTCAAATACTCATGAAGAATACATTTATTTTGATTGGCCGGGATGAAAATACTGCCATTCTTGCTGCATGCAGTGAGCAAATATAAAATGCAACCCACTCCTCTAAAAGCATTAACCCTGCATCCCAATGTATGCATAGAACATTCCACTACCTTTTATTATTCCACACCTTAGATTCCTGGTGTAGTTGAATAAATACAAACTGCCCAGCTAGTGCCGCACTAGTAATGAAGGAGTTAAAAACCTCGCCACTAAGAATAAGAAACAAAATGCTTTGTTCCTCCACTTTGTCACTGTTTTGCATTTTAACACTTACCATGAATAAATTACTGGAAGTCTCCATTAAGACTTAGCATTTAGACTAAAAGTTCAGCATAAACTCAGGGTCACTGTTTACAGTGCTCCCTGAGCGAGCAGGCTTCTTGCTTGGAAGTAACCATGAATGTTAAAAGTACAAGGCAAGGATAATCAGGAAATGAAATATAAACCTCTAAAAATATCCCCATGATCTATGTGTGTAGCTGGGCTGTCTGACAAATTCAATTAAATCTGGCATGCATCATTCCTACAATGTTATTGATAAAGACATAGCAGTATTGAATTTTAATTATTCAGCTAGTATTGATCCCACAATAATCTGGTAAAAATCATCTCAGGTTGTCAGTACCCCTAGGAGACAACAGCTATTATCTAATTATAAATCACACTGTGTCACTTGACAAAAGGTTAGGGCTTTCTTTTTTTTCCACATTTTTGCAGTCAGATTCTCATGTATAAATCAGAGTGACATGATTGTCTGCAAATGCTAATTATTTTCTTCCCATTGAACATCCATTCCATTACCATGATGGACTCATAAAAGTGAGCTCTTACTGCATGTAGCAAATTCCCAGAGACTCAGCAACATTTAAGGAATTGGGATTTCAGATTTTTATTTTATATTGACCTTGAGCAAGCAACTGTAACACTCACAGAGTTTGTATTCCCCCTAAGGAGAAGAGTGGGACAATATTTGCAGTGCCCACTCTTGTTAAATGCTTTGAGATTCTCAGTGGACAGCTGCTGAATAGCAGCGAAGTCTTCTTTTCCTCTCTTATGCAGAGACAGAGGCTGGCTGGTAATCCTGCAATAGTGCTCTTGTCTTCCAAAAATCTTAGTTTCCCCCTGCACCCACCTGCTGTCATCACTGGACTGGGTAGCTGACATTAGCTGTCCATTTGCTTTTCCTCCCCTCAGGCCCCAGTGTATCAATCCACTCAGAACAATGGGAAGACACATTGCCTTTCAGCTACAGTGGTGCAGGCGAGAGGGATGGCACCCGAGGGCCAGGGGCTCACAAACACCCCACACCTATGCATAACGCCCACCCAGTAGCAGCTCCTGCTTGTCCATGCTGCTTCCCAGCGTCCACCCAGCGCATTTTGCCATCTCCTCTGTTTTGTGGGTGTCAAATGGCCCTGTTTTCAAGTGACTTGTAAGGAGAGACACAAAATGCCTTTCTGCTGTCACTTCACTGCCCACTTTTGTGCCTCATAATCCAAGAAGCTTATTCTTGGGGGTAAGTAGTGTCCCTGTAAGTCCACTCCGTGCTTCTGGCAGAAAAGCACTGACAGATAGCTGGGATGTACTGGTAACATAACAAAAATACCCAGAAGTTTAAGGCAATCTGACATTATTCAGCAGCCCTGAAAAAAATGCACTAGAAGCTCTCCAGCAGTCCTTTACAGACCTCCCTTCTTCATCCTTTATTACTTGGAAAAGACATCCCACATCCAGAGAGACCCTTTATTAAATCTGGTGCTTTGGGCCCAGAGCAGGGAGCACACACTCCCAAATCACAGGAACGGTCCTAGCAACCAGCTTTTTCCTTTCATGACGATTGGCTCTTGGCTCAAGCACCCTCCGCTGACCACCAGCTGCAGCACTGTCCTGCGAGGTGAGAAGTGCCAGCGCATTTACTGCTCCAGAGCTCATAACCAGCCTCTTGAGCTCCGCTGGGCGACGCAAGGGCAGCCAGTGCAGCTCCCCAAAGTAAAGCACTTGGAGGGAATCTTTACACACAATCCAATCGCATATGACAGACGGTATCCCTGCAGGGTACATTTATGTATAAGGAAAGAGGGTGATAAAAGTGCCTGATCATTGCTCCCTAAAATACAATGACTTAAACAACTGCAGTGATGGTCTGTAATAAACGCACCATTCAGAGCCATTCTGGGACTCCCTTTTTTCCCCACACATGCCTTGAACTTTATGATACAGAAATAAGGATAAAATAAATGATCAGCGACAAATGGCCTAAACTGAGAACATGAAATCTGAGAGGGGAGGTTAAATATTTAGAAAACTGTAAATGTCCTCCTTTAGATTTGAATTTCATCCTGTTTGAAAATGTCACTGTTGAGTCAAGGACAATTTAGACACTAAAGAAATTTTTCAGCTGAAACAAGGGACAGTTTGGAAAATCAGCTTCAAATGAGACACATACCCATGAAAGCTATCACTTGGCACTCACCACAAGCTGCAAGCCCTGAGTGGGCTGTGGAATCCACTTTATTTTGTCAGCAGACATCTTTACACTTGTACTGGAGACCTCCACAATTGTGACATATTCTGCAGCTAACGAATTTCAGAGACCCCCCAGGGAGACCAAGTACAGCCCTCCATTCCTTAACACTCCCTGAACTAAAGGACCCTCCAGAAAAAAGAGATACATTATTAGCACAGCCTCAGATTAGCACCTAACCTATGCACTTTTGCAGCAGTGAAGGACTGCCAGGATCTCGTTGTATATGCTACTATCAGATACTTCCATTAATACGATAGGTTTTAAGTCCTTGGGGCACTGAGTTCTAGTTTGAAGGGAGAATTGGCACAGAATAACCCGAGACTTGCTTTCATTTCATTTCAGATATCTAAAACACGAGGTAGCATTAAAAGCTCCTCTAGTTAACCTTTGCAAACCCACTCCTAGCTCATATAGGTAAAGTCAGTGCTGCATTCACTCCCAATTTCTTATTCACTCTACTTTTTTGATTACCCAAAAACTCTCTCACACAATGCAGTACAAGCCACTAAAAATAAGAGTAGAAAAAAACCAGTGTGATTAATTTAAGCTGTCATACAATTCTCAGTCACTTTTCATACCTGAGCCAAATTAACCTCAGTCATCTCAAAAATAAGTGTCCTAAGCCAGTGCTTCCCTGTGGCACCTTGGTTTTTTTAAAATACTTCATTTTACTACTCCTTTCTATCTATTTATCTTTATGGTCCTTCCTATTCTCAGTCCTTGCTTTACACCATGTCACTCCATGACCTGTTCTTTTCAATAATTAACCTTATGTGTTCATAACTGCCAGTGTTTTTCCTTACTTTGAATGTAACTTTGCATTCTGTTTCCTTGTTAGATTATTCTATGTTGTGCCAAAATCTTTGTGACCAAGTAAATATTCTGGGAATCACACAGACTCAGAAAGGTGTACGTTTATGTGTGGTTGTCCTGTTAGCATGGGTAACACATCACCAAAATGAACCTCGTGAAGGCACATAAAGGAAAACAATGACAGGACATACCAGGCTCACCATACGCCATTTCTTCCTGCACTGCCTACAGAAATGTTTGTTTTTTCCACCACAGCTCAGTTTTACCTGTCCAAGTCCACCTATAACTCTAGATTGGACTTGCACATCTGTCACCACAGATTCACACGTTGTGGGTGGTGATCTAGGAAAGCACTACTTCCTTCTCTGCACAGTAACCCGGATACCTCACGTCTGACCTAAGAGGAAAAACTACATCTTCACAGTCTGCAATTCAAAACAGGCTATGCCTAGCAACAAGGGAAAAACTGTGTGACAAAACACAGAAGAAAACCTACTTGCTAATTCTGAAGCAAATGTCAAGTGTAAAGAAACTCATATTTTAAACAATCCAAGGGGGTCTGAAAACTTGAGGACCTGTGCAGTTTGAAAAGGCTACATGCTTCAAGGCTTGAATTATCCTAGACCAATGACTACATTTCACAGGCAGTACAAAGACCTCCCAGCTGAGCAATGGCAGCTCACATGTGTACAGACAATCTGAATCAAAAAATAAAGGAGAAATTAAAGCAGGACTGTGAAGGGTTTGGCTTGGAGAACTTCCCCAGAGAGGGCACCCATCAAATCCCATAGTACGCACAAATACGGTGTCAGATCCATGCAACATTTTCTCAGAGACACTTGGTATTGTTTCATATGTCTAATTTTATGTCATTGTGTCCTGAAATTTAAGCTTCTTTGCAGTCATATGTATTTTAAACCTTCAGATAGTAACAGCACATTTCAACATTTTGGAAATTGCAGTATCAGTGATTTAGAGATTAAAGGCACAAAGAAAATAGATTTCCAAACAGTGTATGATAATGTTTGAAAAATAACATATGAGACACTAACAGTGCTTTTGGGTCCTACTCTATAACAGTAGATTGTGCACATGCCCTAAAAATGTTGCTTCTGCATCTCTGTGCATCTTTACATCCACCTGTCTTCATAGAATGTGTGATATGATCAATTCAGAACTGTGAAGGTCTCAGCAGAAGTTATTAAGTAAAACACTAGGTGTGGCAGACAAGGAAAGCAGAATGACCCATACTGGCCTTACACTGCAGGGTTCTCAAACTGTCCATAAATAAAGTTCTTTATCATTTTCTCTCAAAGAGACTTCAGTGTTATTGACAAAAAGCCATATAGAAAAATTTTCATTTGTTCCAACAAAACAATCTCAACACAAATAGGAGAAAAAGGAAATAACCAGAAAGCTACATTTTTTCTGAAATAAAACTGTGAAGGAAAAGGGGTGGTAATGTTTGCAAACTGTAGCAGCATATTTTGAAACCAGCACCAAACACATACCTGAATTCTAGTCAAATCTCATCTTCACTGGTAGGGTATATAAGTTTTTTCATTTAATATCTGTACAATCAAGTGATGTGATTTAGTGCGGTACATATGGAACAAGTAATCAGAAAGAAAGCAGAGCCCCGCAAGCAAACTCAGTGGCTTTCTGATGCCGGTGCTGACAGCATTCCCTAAGAATTACTGGGAAGTGATGAAGGCTCACAACAAGAGGCAGACAGACAAAAGACAAGGTTGGACAACAACAGCCACACCTCTTCCCTTTCTGTTGGAAATACAGGGAACATTAACCAGCCAGAGCTGTGAACCCATCACATTTCAAACACTGCATTAAGAAATACTTGTTTTCTGAGTAACGGAACAGATCCATGAGAGACTTTCACTCCCCTGATAACCGTGGCTGCTACTGGGAGATTGTGCAGGACTACTTTGTGTACCAAGAGGTGCCCTGGTCCTGCTACACCTGAGCATCCTTCTCCAGACCTCAAGTAAGATTTTCAGAAGTTCTTGATTCTTTTTTTCTGCTAAAATCTTGTGGGACCACACACATCATTCAGTGGGTTGAGATGATCTTGTTTACTGTCTTGTGCTAGATGATCCTTCCACCACAGGACAGGATAAACAACACACAAAAAGCGGCAGCCTCCAACAGCCCAGGATGGACAGGGATAGCACAACCTTCATTGTATGAGTGATATTTTATGGCCCAGGACAGGAAACGGAAAGAACTCTGTTTCAGGCATAATGACAAGCTGCATGAATTGGGTGAGATGTTTGCTATAAAACAACTTATTTCTGTCTCTGTAAATATTTATAAATAACAACAATGGCATTCATAGGGGGGGGTTTCCCCTCTTGATGGCTTCTGCTATCACACTCACTTGACCCACTCATCTACCACAGCAGAGCTGTGAAGGAACTTCAGAGATAACCTCATCTTCTATATCTTTTCCTCATAGATCCACACACAAACCTCAACATGGTGAAATAGCTCTGTCACTCAACTCAGAAATGCAGCCCAAAATCCAGTTACTCTGAATCCTCCAGGATTACTTTGCTCAATCTGTTTCATTCCATGGGTGAAGAACGAATGCTTTGCATACACTTACTTTTTTCTTCTCTTTCTTCCTATTACTATGTCAAAAGAAATGAAGCCACATCCATTCCAATTATTACTGCTATCTAAAACCTTTCCAACAATGAGGCATATGGACAGCTAAACATGCACAAACTAATCAGCTTTTACTGCCTGATAAAGTGTCATGCTTATCGTGTTCCCTGATCAGCCGAGCTTATTAGTTCGCTGCATATGACGGTCACAAATTTGCATCTATTATCCACTGTCTGGAGATTTAAAAGCTTCCTGTTCTGCAAAGATTATCCATCAATGGAAATAATTCTTAAGGGAGAAAAAGAATATGTTAGTTCAGTGCTAGCTTTGCTAGGCAGGCCTTGTTGGATTTATCATCTTAAACGGTTACGTTGAATCCACAGCAGCTGGTTTTATCCAACTATCTCAGAACCGATTGGCAGTGTATAAGTAATAATTGTACTAAATGCTCTTCTGAATCCTTAAGAGCATAAGGCAGGTGGGGCCTCCTTTTCTTTAGTTTAACAACAGCTCATTCTGTGTTCATAAAATCAAATAGGCACCTGGGCAGATGTGAAGTACCTTTGGGTGGTACACTGTTTGGCAGCTTTAGAAACTGTTTCATCCTGCCCTGTCCTTGCTCGGTCATTCAAGGCCCAGGTATGGAGGGAAGAAGCAGCAGGGGCAGGACACGGCAGGCTCTCATCTCTGTGCAGTTCATGGGAAGCCAAGAGGCTATACCTTGCTCTACCCTGCTTTTTGCAGGGAGGAGCTAGTGTTGTTAATTTTACACTTAGGGGAATGGAGTAAGGGTGAAAAATCCTCTTTAAAGAGCTTCTTGTCCTCCATCTCCCTTTGGAGTGAGGGAGACAACATATCCCTGCTGTTCCACTGTAGTCAGTGGCTTCCACGGCCCACAGTTTTGATGAAGCAATCACCCCTCAGATGAGCTAACAGGTGTTTTGGTTTTGGGTTTGTTTTTTGTTTATTAAAAAGCTCTTAAAGTGTCCCAATCTGCAAAGTGCTCTCATGGGGCTTTTCCTCCACAATATAGTTGCCTTATATGTTTTGGGATGTTTGTTAAGAATTCACTCTTCCTATAGAATACTCCATTAAACATGCATCCTCCTCTTCAGCAATCTACAAGCGACTCTAAAATGTACGGCCTTCTTCATCCCAAATGTACTATTGATCATCCTTAATTTTCAAGAGACTCTGAGTACGACTCTACTCACCAGCACAACCATGCATGGTGCCATGCTCCACTGCATAGCAAGTAAGCAACTCCTCATCTCAAGCATGTACTTTTGTGTACTAATGCATAGACATGCAGTCAAACTCCAAAAATAAATTACAGATAATCTTTATCTATTTACATATTCCATGCAGGGTTACTGGATATCAGAGGACAAATAGTTCATCTTTGCAACCGTCATGGCTAACCCACATGGGGTTTTATAATGTTGATTCAGTCTGGCTCCATCTTATTTTCTTGATAGTGCCAGCCTCCTTTCCTTCTCATTACTACCTTCAGCCAGAAAGAAAAAGGCTGATACTTATTCCATCCATGAATCAGCAAAGAGAAGATAGTTCATGAGCATTCAGGCTGGCATCTTCCCTAAAGAGATTAATTGTGGCAAGCTTGCTTGGCCTTCTGCCACTTCATACTCCGGCATAACAATCTCTGCATGGCATTTCTGTTTGCCACCCTGCCCCTCCAAATGAGCAGAGATTGTTAGCATAATTGTGCTCTCTAGCAAGTCAAAAAGAGGGAATTAGCTGCCCTTTACTTTCTCCTCAGGTCAGCTAATCCTCAGGGTGGTCAGACAAGTTGCAGAGAGAAGGTCATATAAAAATCACCCCAGTCAGGCAGAGGGACAAGTCTATTATCAGCACATGTACAAACTGCCTCCAAATCCAGTGTGTGAGGCAGGCATCATGGGGGAAAGGGACAATGGGAGCAACAAGGCTGGTGGGTGTATGCGCCTTCAGCAATGGAAAAGAAAGCTGAACAATTAAATTCATTCTGTGGTTCATCCGCTCAGAAAGAATGGGACTACAGATTGAAAGCGTCAAAAAAATGAGATGGTAACTGGCAATGCAATTCTCAATTTTATTAAAATCTATTTCCAATTCCTTTCCGTATTTCCAAGAAAATAGGCCTAATCAGAGTCATATTTGAGTAAAATAACATGTAGATTGCAAAGCTCAACCTGCTTAAGGTGATATCTTTCAATAAATATGTTACAATCTCTAGTGACATCCATTCAGGCACATTAGTGCTGCTGATGGACAGATACACTTCCTTGGGCTAACGCTGCACCTCCCTTGCTTATTCCAGTTTCTCAAATAGTGGTCTGAACCAGTTCTAAAGCTGGAGCAACCGTAGAGCACCTCTGTACAGCAGCCAGGTTCTCTGGCAAAGCATGAATTCTCCATAATGGATTTTTTGATAACCAGTGAGAAAAAAACAGCAGAAACACTTAGTTAATTCTTAGTGATCACACACTTCAAGGTTACGTGACAATAAATAACATGGAGAAAATAGTAACAACTTACTTGTGAGTAAGCAATATTCAGGCTTTGTAAGATATCCCTTTGCCAAATATGTCAGTGATTCATAAAGGAAGAGCCAAGTAACAGGTGGAGGAAAAGAAACATTAACTCCATTACACAGGTACAGCCATGTGGTCCAGCAAAATGTGCCCTTAAAGAGCATCACTGCTTATAATCCTGTTCAGGCCACTGACTTGTGCAGTTCAAGCACTGCTATCCTTGACCACAAGGGATACGGAGTCATGATAAAATGACAGTAATTTTTCTAGTAAATCTGTTCTACTTCTCAAACGCACAAACCAGGAGGAACCGGAGCTGCCAGATACCGCCATTTCATGTGGAAACTCTAAATGACACCACGTGAAGAAAGAATTCTTTATTTGTGGACCCCAAAAGAGAAAGATGGAAAAACAATTTTCTCCAACTTAGTGACTAGGAATCTGTAGCAAAAAAAGACTGCTTTGTGACAGTCACAAACAGCAGCCAGTGGCCTGTGCCTCACCCCTCTGCTCCAGCATTTTATTCTCCACATTGTGCTGCCCCCTGAGACTAGGCAACTAAATATTTATAAGGGAATTTATAAGGGAATAGCAGGAGTGTTTAGAAAACATTAAGGGGGATGGAGGGGGGGGAGAAACAGACAAAAATCTCTTACAAATTAGAAACAAGCCACCACTACTGTTAAATAGTCTGTAACCAAGGGTACTGTGCCATTCACTCAGGTCTTTTTCAGTCAGTCTTTTTCATACAGAGGGGATTTAGCTTTACAGGTTTAATTCCATCTGCGAAGGTAACGAAATATATGCTGTTCATTGAGACCATTTCCCTTTATGGCTCTGCTCACAAGACTTGAGCCAAGCTCTGCCCTGGAGAAGAGGCACTCCAGTCTCTATTGATAGTAAAAATACAGTGAGATATAAGACCCAATTTAATTGTGACTATTTAAATCACTGCAAAATAAACTGTTTTTCCAGGAGCCTCATGAAGTAAAACGGAATTCAAAACCATTTCTTATTCAAGTAAACAAACTTGAAGAGTAGACAATCTTGTTAATGAAAAACACTGAAAATAGCTGAAAGAATAATTCCAAGGGTTGCAAACATGATACACTGCAGAATACAGAGTGGCAGCTGATTAGCATTCCCATCTTTATTTTCTAATGGTGTGTAATTAGTAGTTTTTTAAAGAAGATGGGCATAGCATTTCTTCAAACTAAGCACAGGCTCTGTTTGCTAAAGACAGAGCTTCATTCTTATCTCAAATGTGATGCAGTGCCAGGAAATGCCCTTTCCTAAGGCTGTGTTCTCAAATAACTACTGTACCACATTTCAACACCATTAGGCTCATTCTCTGAAAAAATCTTTTAAAATGTCACAGAAAGGAGGGTTTTCTTAGCATTTCAGTCACTATCTTTCAGTAAAAAGGAATGCATAATACCAAGAGTGAATTTGCAAAGGAAGCTGTCTGATTTATTTGAATATTTGCACAGCTTTTGCAGCAAATCTCCTTCACTGTTTCTTCTGCATTTTCAGATCAGAGGAAAAAAACAACTATTTCGGTAGCATACAAATGGAGCAAACAATATAAGCCCCAAGGGAGCAGGGAGTAAGAAAAAGCCTAAAAAATGAATACACAGAGGAAGAAATCAACTTCTTTAACGAAGGGAATAAGTTAATGCAATCATGTACCTTATTGCAACACAGAGTGAAACAATATAACAGATGTCATATTTCTAAACATCAGCAAAAACTAGTAACAGGATATTATTCTCTGGTAAAGAGCTTAACACAGTGTGCTAAAAGTTCAGAGAGTTACAAAATGAAGTGAACTTGGGTCAATGTCCCCAAAAGACATCTCACTGCTCACATTACCAATTATGTCAATTAATCAATAAGAAAAAAATGTTTCCATGCCAACGTGGACTTTTGCATCCATAGATGTTGGAAATGTCACTGTGCACCCGAACATGTACAAGAAGTACAAGGTGCACATGTGTATCTGTGGCTGCTATTTCTCTTGCATTTGTGCACAGACATGTAGATTCAAACCCTAATCCCAGAAGTTCCATGCAGATAAACAATAAAGTCAAGAGTTCAAATTACTCTCTTAAGTAGACATCAAAACAGATCTAAGGGAGACTGTAGAACTGGATGGTTTGGAGTTATCTTTTACACATTCCCTTTGCAATCTGTATTGCCAACTTTTCTGTTGAGATATACGAATTTTGCATATTGTCAGATATTTCAGGAAGCAAAACATGTCAAAGCACAAAACATCACATTCTATATAGCAAAAGACCATATTCTACTGGCAGAAATATGCAATTTTTAACTTCTTAAATTGTATGTGCAGCAGCTGATTAAATATTTAACTAAACTTTCACTTCAGGCAGTTCAAGAATGCTCTAAAAATCATCTGGCAAAGTGACAAAGCGAAGGACAGACTCATGCATTAGGAGATGTCCATATGTGTAGCCAGCAGCATCTCACCTGACAGGAAGAGGCATGGCAGGTTTTTCTCTATAAGGCCTCTCAGTGTAATAGTTAGGCATACCACAGACCTGGTCCTGCAGTAGGAAGGACTGCTGAGCACAACAGGTAACACCTAAAGTCCTGCTGGGTCACCATTTTCTCAACCCCCTTCTTAGAAAAGGACCTTCTCACTCTTTTCCTGCTTTCTAGTGACATAATCTAGCACGAAACATGTAATGATGCTGGGCACACACTGCTGATACTGATGATCTTTCAGTTTGACATGGGAATGCAACACAGACCAGGGCCTGTAACTACTGCAAGAATAGTTTTCTTTTGCGCCGTATTGTGGAGGAGAATACTATAGATAAGAAACCACTATCCTTTACAAGATGGGGCTTAAAAAAGGGAAAAAAAGTCCATCTTAAAACTCTTCACAGACACACACACTCCACTTTTGGGGTTCTAGCAAGACTTCTTGAGCCAGAATTCATGAGAAATAAAGCACCACAATGTAGAAGTAGAAAATAAATGAATCCACAGTTTAACTCAGCTCACTGGTAACCCAGGAAGTTCACTACAGTCCTGAAGACTTTCCTTTTAACTCCAGGCAGGTCCCTTACAAGTACAGTTACAAATGAATTTTTAGCTAAAATCCGGTACTGCAACCTCAAGCCTCGAGGTCTTGGTGTGGGACTCCGAATCCCACCCTTTTTTCCACATTGCCTGTGCCATACCCAGGGACAAGACCAGGCCAGCATGAATTTTGCAGCAGAAAGTTTTCATCCAGTGTGTACAGCCAAAATCAGAACATATATGCCAAAGGTGCATGAGAAGTCACAGATACGAGAACACTTACCTTGGATGCTCTGTTCACTTAAAAGTAAGCTGGGATCACCCCACCTCAGCTCTGTGAAGGCAGAAATACCCTGGGCAACAGCAAAACTTCATGCTGGAAAACAAAATTAAAATAGAGACATGAGTTAACTATAAAGCATTAACCATCTTTAGCATTAGGTGACAGCTAATCAGACTTTCAGGATCATCATTTTGGGCAGGGTACCCAAATCCTCGCTAAGCACCCATTCTCAGCTTGGACTCCAGGCTCAGTTCTTTGTCTGCAAAAGAGGGTTAACAGAATTTGCCTGTTTTGTGAAGGCTGTGGTGCTCATGCTAAGATATTGAAAAAGCAGCAGTCATAAGTACTCATGAAATAGTGGAGTCCAATAAATTGAGTATCAGTGTAGAAAAAGGTTGTGTTGGCTTAGATACCGAGTATCCTGCTGGTTAAAATTATTTCTGGTTTGCAGTGTTAAAAATCTCTCTATGCAGCAGTATGTACATTTTAAGACTAATTTTTTTAATGACTGCTTCAAGATGTAACACAACTACTTTTACTCCAATTACCCATTATTACTGTAACAGCATTCAAAAAGTACAGTATTCAAACTACCCAACAAACAATAACTTTTGTCTCAATGGGCAGTGGCTTTCATTATTTCACCCTTCAAACAATCACTTCATGCTACTGCCTCGTTCTTCACAGATATCTTCTGCAAAAAGAAAACAAAACAAACAGTGAATTAATCAGAATTAAAATTCCTTTCGCTGCACTCCTGCCATAGGGATCACCCAGCTACTATCCAAATCAGCTGATGCTATCTGGCCTTTGGGCTGTGCTCATGACATTATTTTGCATGTGCTGTACCTGAGTCAACAGGGGAAACATAAAGCAGGCTCCAAGGCACAGATTGAAGAGATATCTCCTGCCTAGGTAGCAAAAGCTGCTGATTGAAACAATCTCAATGAGCATCTCGAGTGCTGTTTGCAGCAGAACCACAGGTACTCTCCATCAACAGCAGGCAACAAGACAGCGTGAGACACTGTTAGGATGGGGGACCTGAATCCTGCTTTTATCATAGGATTAGATACTACAGCCACTGTGGGCCAGCTGTTTCTTATAAAGAAGAAAGAGGTAGCACAGCACCCCTCTAGGAATACACTTAGCATGACAAGCTCATTTATTCCCAGCAGTTGTTTACCACTCTGTACCTTTCCTGCAGCAAGTGAGACAAAAGGCTTAAACATTACAGTGGAAATAGGGAGGAAGGTCTGGATTCCTTTCCCATATCCACTACAAGGCTTGTGCAGGCCTTTGGCAGCTTGTTTCTCTCCTGCACCTCAGCAGCCAGAAGCGAGAGATACTGGTATGCAGTGTGATAGCCTATTAACGACTTACAAATTAAGGTTAAATTAAGGTTAAAGCTCAGCTGCCTGAGATCTCAGGATGGGAAGGGCACTGGCCATCATTGCGTAATTGTACTCATTTTCAGCAAGGAAATTTCCAGCCTCTTTTCTCCCTGGTTAGGATCAACCTACTGGAAGCAGTCATCACAGTTAGTGTGATAAACCAGTCACTAAGGCTGTGACCTTGCATTTAGTGCCAGGGTTATGGCATGCAATGAGTCAGACTAAAAGCTCAGTGCTCACAGCAGCCCCATCCTTCATGTCTACTGGCCAGATCCTGGCTCTTAACTCACACCTCCCACCTACCACAAACACCAATCCTGAGGAGAGGAAATCTGACAAAGAGAGGAACAAAAATAGAATCAAGCAACAACTCCTACACCAAGTAGGTTGTCCAAGTCAGTCTTGGCTCCAAGACAGTCACTCCTGGGAGCACAGTTCCAGGGGCAGAGCTTCCAGCCTCAGAAATGGCTCAATAGTCCCTCTTTTTACGGCTGCAAAGCCCCTTGGCCCCATTTTCACCTTCTCCTCTACTCTGGCATGCCCTTTGAACAGTACTTAAAGTCTGAGGGAAGGGATTCCATCTTCCAGTAGTGAAGAAAAGTAACATATTATATTTGTATATATTGTAGATATGTATACATATGTGTGCCTGTATAGATTTGTCATACATCTTTCTGTTATTGTGAGACTGTTCCCCTTGAATTACACTGAGTCACAGCGGTTTCATCAGTCACCTTCCAAATAACCACATGCTTTGGATTTGAGGAGCAGGATTTAAAGAGCTGTTTTATTTTCACTAAGTTTTTCATGTGTTTCATAAAGCAGAACATGGTGTAATTTATTGCTTGTCTAGCATCTTTTGTACCAAAAAGATTACAAAAATGCCAATAACAGTTAAGCAGCCTCACTTAAAGGCAGCACAGCTAATGCTGGACTTGCACAAGCTCCAAAGTTCATGGCACATGACAGATCTCAAAGCTTGCTTACTTTTTATGGACAGAATTCCCATCATCTTCCTCCTAACCGTATCCTACACAGGAAGAGGGATCAACAGAGACAGCTTGAAAGGAAAGCTGTGAGCCAAGCTGGCTTAGGAGAAACATGTAATGGAGCATTCCCAGGCAGGGCACAGAGGCAAAAAAGCACAAAGATTTCCCCCTCCATCAGTGTCCTCAGAATGGCAAATACAGACCAGAACAATGAGCACAGTTAGAGTCATGGGATAAGAGAAACTGGCTAGGGCAACACAGCAGGGGGATTTTTAAATGAGCAGGATCATTTATATTTGACTTAGAAAAGAAAGGCTATAACTATCCTCAGCCTGGTTTGGAGATATTTTTATTGCTTGACTTTTACATGAACTTACAAAGCTGGTATTTGGACAGTAAGAATACATTGCAGAGATATATCAGTATGTCTGTAGCGTGTCTGGCAGGGACTTGCAGCTTCTCTATTCCAAGCCTCAGGCAATAATGTCCTGGGTAACGTGTTTCTGTGTTGAAGCGCTGAACAGCCATTGAATTTATGCAATTCACAATGCTCATGTGCTGACTTGAAAATCCATAAAGTATAGACAGCACTGAGATCTTTTTCTCCTAAAGAAAGGGCTATTCTTCTTTTAGAAGACTGTTGGAGCCACAGACAATATATAATGTTTTGAAGTCTAAGCTTTAATTAGAGAGATAAAGAAATGTATCTTCTTTTGTTAAAAGGGCAGGTTGTATTGAATGCGTGACAATGAAACTACTTCCAGGATAACCACCAGAGGTGTTCCTGCAAGGGGCTCTGGAGAAGGAAGATAAAGAGCTCACTCTTCACAACACTGGCTTTTTGCCATCTTTGCACTTTTGTGACTCATCTACTGATTTCAGTAGGAAAAAAACCCAAACCCCTGAATACAAATATCTTTCATACATTTTTATCAAGGGCAATATCCAATGCTAAATCCAAAGTTAGTCAATTCTTTAATATTAACAGCACTGAGGAAAGGAGGTGTTCCTGTGGAACTGTTGTTATTGTGGGGCTACTGCCATGTGAATTAAATATAACCCATGAAGGATAATGGGTCTTTGGAGCAGGGCTGGTTTAGTTGTCACACGTGCTGCTTCTAAGAGTTAAAGCAGATACTTCCTCATTTAATACAGTCCCCTGCAAAAATATGCCAGTCAAAATGCTGTGCCTTGCATTTGAGCAATGCCCTTGTCTAGCGCACTCAGAGAGCAATGTAAACAGTACAATTCAGTCTTCTACCCCAGCAGATGGCAAACTGCAAGCAAACCCTGAAACAAGGGCAAACAATCCCAGGAAGCAGCACAGTTAGGTTTGCTCCAGAACACCTGTACACAAATAAAGACAAAGAGAGTGGAAGCTCATATGTCTCTCTCTGGGAAAAAGAGGACGCAAGGTCCACAAAGTCCATCCCTAGTCTGCTGATACACAAGCATGAAATGACCGACATTGCAAGAAAATGTAAACAAGCAAAAAGAGATGACAAAAATTTTACATTCAGTTCTACAGCCTAAGCTTTCTTGACTATAGACGTCAGACTAGGGTTTCAAAAGCTGGTGTCTAAAAGAACAAATACTGATACTGTCAATGCAACCTAAAAAACTGTAATTGAAAAATAATACTGAGAGGGTTTGGCTAAGAATGAGCTTGGAAATGCAACCTGGGGGGGGCATCTGCTTTTTTAGGGAAACTGAGAGGTGTATATAAAATATGGGTTTAAGCTGTGGCCTTAGAACTATGTGGACTCAATAGTAAATAAACACTTCCTTGGTATCCATTTATTACTTCAAAGAATGAGCACTGACAATCTGGACGCCTTAAAATAAGATTAACCCAAACCTGGCCAAAACTCATCTTCCCCCTCTTCCAAAGTATTTGCTGGTTCTCTGTTTTCATCTCAGGAGTCAGCCCACTGTAACTGAAGGCACCCTAGATTTGACAAATATGTTCTTTTACTTCAGTAAAATACTTAGCTTAAGGATTCAGTAGTTCTGATTTCCCCAGTAAAAGTGTACTTAGCTGAGGAATTGAAGTTTTCAGACTTAGACTCTCAACATTAGAGAAAACAGCTCCGGATGTAATGGTTCAGATTGGCATTTGCTGCTTTGTAAAGCAAGCCAGCTGCTGTGACACTCTCTGGGCAGCACTGGGTGCCCCAGGGTGCTTCTGGGACCCAACAATGAACCAGTGTTACTACTCCCAAAGATGTTCCATCTTCCAGTGACAAACCTTCCCACTCTGCTTGGCAGTGCCTGCTTACTGCAGGGGCCCCTGTGGTTAGGTAGTCCTTGGACTCAGAGAGATGGGCTGGAGCAGAGGGTATTCCTAGCAGAGCTAAACTGATGTGTAAACTGAATCCTGATGACAAAACCAGCACGTATCACTCTGCCTTGTGGAAAGAGAACATCACTGTTCCCACCTCAGCATCCTCAGCATTGTTTAATTTTCACATTTTAATTTCACTATTATTCACACTATTGTACCTACAAATACCTGTAGTTATTTACCCAAAAGAAACCCACAAAGACCAAGCCCCTCAAATACAAACAGAATATTTCAGCATGTTATCCGCCTTTGCCAGGTAGCCCATCACATGTAGCCTTGCTTTGATTTCCCTGACTGAAAGAACATCCAATTTGCTGCAATGCTGCACAAAATAAATCACTAACCTCTTAAAACAACAAGAGGAGGACATTTAATGAGTTAAAGACAATGTTGTATTACCAAATCAAAGATTAAAGGAACAAAACTGTTCCTTTAAAGTAAAATTTGAAAGCTTTACAGAGCCCAAAACTGCAAAAAAGCCATACATGAAGGAAATACAATTATTCCAACCACAGAAACACAAATGTTATTGGTAGAAAACATAGCAGGGCCTTTTGAGAGAGCACCACTGAATGAAAGCAAGAGAAGCAAAAACTGGATGAAAAGAAAGGATGAGCTAGATGAAAGAAAAGATGAGAGCCGGGTGAGAAAACAAGAGGGACATTTCCTTTATCTAGACTTGTTAACTTCACTGCTCAGAAACAAAGGCAGTGACTGTTCTCACAAAATTGTCTCCAAGGGCTCTGTAACGATTTGGTGATATTTTAAAAAAATAGTTTGAAAAGGAAAAAAAACCTCTATATTCTTTAATGTCACTCAGCAGCAGTTCTGCAGCTGGGGATTTCATACAGTGGTTAGAATTTTTTTCTGCTCTAGTTATTTCATTACAACCATAGGATTTATTACATGGTAATTCCCTGAGCTCTTATAAATCTATTTGTTGGGGGGAGCAGGGTGGGTTTGTCTCGTGATTCCATTCTGGCAACAAATTTTCCATATAAAATTTAATCTATTGTATCTCACTTTTGTATAATCAGATCATTAAAATGCATTGCTAATATGTAAATTTGAGCTAACCTCATTACCATAATTATGCCCCATAATTATTGAATAAACAAGCATTTTAGAGTTTGTGAAGTCTGCTGAGAATGCTTTTCCAGTTTGGAAGTGGCTTTAACTATGTGCTCCCTAATCATAATTATAAACCTTTGTGGCAATCCTGCTATGTGACTGTTTTAAAAGATGCTCCCAATATGACTGGCAAGGACCAAAGGTTCATGTACTGAGAGCACATCAGACAGTACCCTTCAATCACAGCCTGCCTACAGTGCTCCACATGAATTAGTATTATTGTTTAATTTATAGACAGGCCTTTTCTCACAAACCTCAGTGTATTTTAAGGAATTATAAGCAATGAATGAAATTCTGCCTTTCCCTCTGGACAAATTAAGTGAGTGAACATCTCTCTGTGTGACCTAAGTTTATTGAATGTAAATATTCAAGGAAAACACACTCACCATAGGTTTTACACCTCCACTGCACAGATACCCAAGGAAACAGCTTTCAAATGTGCTGCCTACCAAGTATTTCTTCTATATATCTTTTTCCTTCTTTTTTTTTTTCTTTTAAAGTTATTTTGCTTTTGTTATTTTTTAATATATCCCTAAATGAGGCATAGGGTAAACATCAGACCCCCAGCCAGTACAAGTATCTTCACTGAAGCTAATAAACTTTTGCCAATGTATAGAAGATTCAGCCCATTACCTTTAGAAAGCTTCATGAGCAGAACCCTGCTGACTTCTTCAATCTGGTTTCATCTTTAATAAGAAACACGTCATTCTCAGCCTACCATTGTCAGAACACACTACCACATCTTGACCTAAAGGGAAAATGGAAACTTTCTGTCTTTGCAGGCCCCAGGAAAAGATATCCACCATCTGTGATAGATATGACCTTTGAACAAATGACTCATAAAGGATCAATAAGGCCTTAGCAACATTGGAGTGTCCTTGACCCAGAGTGATATAAACAAAAATAGCCATGATTTTGACCTTTCCTCCTTTTTCATGAATTTTTGTGTAGTAGACTTAATTAAAGCTTGTCAAAGTGCAAGAAGGTCAATAAGTTCGATCCATACAAATTTTCAGAGTGAAAATGAGAAAAAAAAATTGTTTGATCTATGTATTAGAAAAATCAAGTGTAAAAGTGTAGCAGGCATGCTAATGAACCTGCTAGCACAGAGTAAAGAACTGATTAACTGCACCACTATGGTTCTCAAAGGGCAACAGAAAATACAAACAGCATACATAGAGTCTTTCAACTCAACAAAACCCCCAAACAAACAAAACAAGGCAAACGAAAAGAACCCAAATCAACCCATGAATCAGATTACTTTAGTACTTTTCATATGGTCCCAAGGCTCATCTGATTTTCTTATAACAAACAGAATGAGACCAAAAATGCCCATCTCTCAGCAGGTAGCTCTCTTTCTCCAGTTCGTTGTAATAGCATCCCCTGACAGCCCTTCCTCTACATATTCAGTCTCTCAGGTCTCCTTCCCTGGAAAGTGAACTAGAAAGGAAGCACAAATTAGATTCAGGCAGTGATGAACATTACCATTTTGGTGAGCTGAAGCTTGTCAAGCTCTCTTATCCTTTAGGTGAACATCACATTACCTGACCATGGGACAAAGATTTGATGTGAAATTACACTTCACTGTGCATTTATAGGACAGACAGACTGTTTTATCTTAGATGGGGAAAGAAAAATCAGACCTTCACAAAAAAGAAAAAAGGATTGTTCACATTCACTGACAATAGCATCACCTTGTAGGCAAAGACCAGCACTTCTCTTTTCTACGCATGGATTTTGTGCCCTTTTGCACAACCTTTTTTTGAAAGTATTGCAAAGAAAATTGACAGGAGTAAACATCAGTGAAATAAATCATTTGCTTTTTAAGGAGTTCAAAATGTTGAATAAAAAGAAATTCAAGTGATACAAGAAATGCATATTCACAGAAATACATTAACCTGGAAATTAACCACCAGGAGCTGGTTTGGATACATGAAATCGCTCTTAAGATAAATGTAAATCTTAATTTATCCCATTAAATCCTGGGTCCTTCCTTTTCCTACAGAGAAATTTCCAGTGTAGGGAAGCTGGTAGAAGGAAAGATAAGATCAGTGTTTTGTTCAGTACAAAAATCTCAGCACAATGCCAGGCTTAGAGCCCACACCAAGAATGACACTAATAACATAATGCTTTTCTTTTCTGCAGTGCTTTTTGGCTGAGAATCTGGAAGTACTTTCAAGTATCTATTTATTAAACTCCACTAACAAAACAACACGTGTGTGCACATTTCTGGGGTTTAAAAATAAAAAAAAAAAAAAAAGGAACATAAAGATCTGGGGCTAGATCCTTTTTTCTAATGTGGAAAAGGCAAAATAACACAGTAGTTTCGTGTCTTTCTTACAAGACTGTTCTTCCTCCTATTCTCTTTTTCTGCAACCTGAATCTCAGATCTCCACCTGCATTGCACCACGGCTTAATCAGCCTGGATTGGTACCCTTATTTCCTAGGTGAGAGCAGGTTTGGCCTCACTCCTCCTCAGGTGACCCAAACTCACATCTGCCACCTCACTGAGCCTGTGACCCCTGAACAGCACAGTTATATTCCGTGGTGATAGATATCTCAAATGGAATGCAAAAGCCCCACGATGCAAGAGACCTGTGCCTGCCAGGGCACAGCAGGATGCTAGGAGTAGTACAGACATCTCAAAATGCTGCAGGGCACTTTTTCTTACTCACTACCACTTCTCACCCAGACACGCAGGGGTTCATCGTGCTTCACTGCACTCAGCTGAGAACAGAGAGGGGCAAGGAAGAAGAGCAGAGGGAGAGCAGGACTTGCCCTCCTTTGGGAGTAGGGCTCAGGTAACTGCAGAGCTGCCTCCTGGTCCTGGGAGGCTTTGCTGAAACTGAAATACAGGTAAACAGAAAAGTCAAACCTTATTTAGAAGACATTCATTTTAGCTTGGGTCTTTACTGTGTCCAGTTTTATGCTCTTCACATGACAAAAGAAACAGCAAATGGAATCACAGGGACAGCAATCAATGACCCCCAGAGAAAGGGAGCCTCCTACACCAGCTTTGCCACAGAACAGAACATGAGAGGAACCTCAGAAAAAAGGTTAGGAACAAAACCTCATTGCCTTGATGCATCATTTGAGCCGCTAGACCAATGTATTTTAGGGTCCAGTTTCACAGGGAATGCAGATGAGGTCTGCAAGGCTGCTGGAAAGGGCCATCCCAGTCTCACAGCTGTGTCCCAGCCCGCAGCACAAGATCATTGGCCTGACTTTGAAATGTTTTATTATTAATTCTTTTTAGCCATTTCCTCATTGTTACAGGGTTAATTTCTGAGCCAGCCAGGGCTGGTTCCAGCAGAAGAGCTTTCCCATGCTGGGACACTGACTTAGTTGTTCCTCCTCTGCTCACAGAGCTTGTAGGATCCTCCTTATCTCTGAAGAAACTAACCCTGTGCCACAACCAGTTCATACAGCATATATGTGTGACAGTTTTTGTCACAGATAAGAAACAAACATGCAGGCAAATACTAACATCCCATATGCTTCATTTGCTTAAGTGAAAACCGGTGTTGATTCATCACTAAAAACAGCTGTTTTCTTGAATTGCAAATCTTGTTATCACTAGGTGATACACGCAGCCACTGAAGCAACATAGACCTTTCTTCCACCTTTTTTAGCCAGTTCGTACTACCAGAAGAGCAGAAAAAGAACAGGAGTCTGCCTGGGCAAGGGCACTGCACACAGTGTAAAGGTGCCATGGCACCTCCAATCACATCTGTCCCTCCTATAGCCTCCACTGGTGACCAGCAGAACAGAGGGAGAAAGGAAAGGAGCTGTATGACGCACCGTGACACCAGCTCACAGGCTTTCTTTCCTTTGATTTCAATAAGCAGATGTCACAAACTCAGTACATACCATGAATCACACGGGTGAGAATCATGAGCTAGTCTTGTCTTTCCTTCTGCCTTCAACTCAGAATGGAACGTGTTCCTTATACCAAATGTTTACTTACTGACCCTAGGATGAAACACACAGAGGGACCTTCCCACTGGCCTGGAGATTATTGCATGATGGTCAGAGCCCCAGATTCCATTTCAAACTCTGTCTGTTTCACTGGCAATGTCTTATAGCTGACTGAAGACATAAAGACATAGAAATAGTAACATTGAAATGACCCTTCCATCACAGATTTTCCCACTTTCTTCCTTTGTGCATCTCCTAAGTAGTTTCTCACTGCAGAAGAGCTCTTACTACACTCTGCATATGCTTGCAACACTAGACTTCAAAGGAAGAACTGCAAACCCCTCTTCCTGAAGCAGCACTAAAACAGTTAATTACACTAAGCTAGTTAATAGCCTTTCATCATCAAGGACTGGTTCTTCTGCACACACAGGGAAAGAATCCATTTATTTTTTATGTGTATCCTTTTATTTATCTCGCTTCTACCAGCTGTATGATAATTTATTCTCTGTCACTGTTCTTAACTCATGAGTTCATTTAAAGTGTGATAGCAGTGGAAATAAATTAACAGTTTCAGAGAATAAAACCTTTCTGAAAATGGAATCCAGCACTTTACTTTTACAAATACAGAATTTACACATTTGCACTTGGCTTAATTAATTAAATCCATACGGGAATTACCCGAGCTATACAGTATGGCATAATATATATGCTGATGCCTAATTACCATCAATTCAGGCAGGACAAAGTCATAAAACTGCCCAAATAAAAGAGGTATGTTGGGACTGGCCATGGAGCAAGAGGAGCAGTCCCAAGCTGGCAGCAGCTGCTTTGAGGCGTCAGGGATGTGGTTTCTCTGCTGTGGCCAGAAGAAAAGGACCCCATCTTCTTTCCATCTACCCCTACATGCACATCCTGTCACCCCCACTATGTCATGCATGGCCCATTTAGTTCGTTGGCTCAGGTGAAGACTAAACAAGTTTAGGTGAGGTTAGTTTAGCAGAGCTGACAGTGGAAGGACGGGCCATTTCGAGAGGAGCCTGAGCAGCTCACATAACTGCACCCTTGGAAAACCTCAGCTTGCTTTAAGCCACCAAGTTTCTGAGGTATCAGTAAAACATCCGTGAGCCTTTTCTCCAAAGCTGTGCTACCTCATGTGCTATAGCAGGCTAAGGGTGCGAGACTCTGAAGAGCAGCAGACTCTTAATGCACTGACCCCAGCAAGCCCTTTCCATGGAGATGTTGAGCTCTTCAATCTCCAGGAGCTCTCAATGCATTTTGCTGCCTGTCAGTTTTGCTATGCCAGTTGTGCAGCCACTGCTAACCTACATCAGCAATGCTTTTGCACCACGCAAGAGCAAAAACCACTTCTCACTTGGAGATGAATTTGCAAAAGAATTATCTCCTTTTAGCCAGTAATCCTGTTTGCTGGTGCAGCAGAGACTCTGGCAGAGTGCTTTGCCCTCAGCTACGTCTGTGTCACAGTGCTCTCTGCAGAACTCAGTGGCAAGGCTCAGCCATGGGACTGCCGCTGCTGCACCTGGCAGAGGATCAGCCTTCTGTGCTTCAGAAGGGAAAACAGCTGAGAGAAACGGATTGAAGGGATGGGGCTTTCCTACTTTTTTTTCCAAACAAACTTTTCCATTCCCCCTTCTCCTTTTTCCTCAGCCTTTTTTTTTGTGTAATTAAGACCAGATAGAAGAAAATCAACCAGGGAAAAGTCATCAAATTCTTGGGTGTAAGAGCCACTTGGCAAAACCACATCCAGCCCCTTGAGTGAAAAATCAGCTCCTCCTTGTAAATGACCTTTCAAAGAAAGGCAGCTCCAAAAAGACAGTCACGGAGATGGCACACAGCTCCCATGCAGCAATACAGACTGGAGGGACATCTAATAGAAAGCTCTGCCAAATAGAAAATACATCAGGTCTCTCCTCAGAGAGAGTGGCCTGACTGGAAGCCCCCAGTATGAGCAAATAAGTAAAGGAAAACAGGAAGGGGGGAAAAGTTAGGAAAATACATACACACCCACAATCCATTGTATCAATCATTATTATTGATTTTGCTGCTGTCTTTAAGGGAGGCATCTATTACAGGAACCGATACTTAATGAAATTAGAAAGAAACGCATATGCTTTCCCATAAGCAAACTGGAGAATTGCCCATCACTGTTCGTTTGCTATCACTCCCTAGATTCAGCCACAGTCTGGAAATACCATTTCAATGCGAGCACTGCCCTTAAGCAAACATGTAGTTAAAAAAAAAAAACAAAGGGAATTCTACTTATTCCATTCCTGGTCAAATCAGATTGGTTTTCACCAACTGCACTGCTCCCACCACGAAGCATTACTTGCACTGCTACTAATATGCTCCAGTCATACCCCAGTAGGGAAATAGGAACTATGCAACCTATGAAAGATTGCCTCAGTCTTCATGTTCACCTATCATGCCCTTGCTCATACACTGTTAAAGATAAAGCACTTCAAAGCCAAATCCTTCTCAGTTATAAAATTATAGTTCTATTTATCACTCTCCTGTAACTAGAAATTACATTTAAATGAAAGAGATGCAAATCACAGAATTGTACAGGGCATAAAAGCTCTTTTCTAAAAAATAAACTCATGTCTCAAAAGTGACTATAAAAACGTTTTTTTTGCAAACATGAAGTTTTTTCCCCAGTTTTTTGGGTTTGGATTAATGTGAACACTGGCAGAAGTTGCTCCTTTCCAGGTAATGTCACTGGAGGTCATTACTGCACTCCTAAACCTGCAAATCACCTACCATGACTCTAACTCAGAAAAAAACTAATGTGCACAACTTGGATTCCTTCACAAAGGCTCATCTCACTCAAAGTACCTGCACACTTTGGACAAAATAAAATGTTCAGCTGCGGTTACTACGCTGTTAAACACAGCTGCCCTCAGAAACACCAGAGAGCTTTTTCAGATCATTTCTGTGTGCCAGGTAGAAGACCAAAATGCAAAAGCATTTGATTTCGTGTTCTCTGAGATTAGGCTCCTGGGGCTTTTCAGGTCAAAGAGGTGATTTGGGAAGTTCTGTTTGTATATAATAGAAAATCGCCTCACTTAATTGTGAGTTGTGCTCAGCCAAAATATGATGTCACTACACACGCCTGGTACTAACAGGAAAGCAGGCTGTAGCACAGGCCCATCAAGCACTACACACCAGTTTAAATACCATTATGGAAAACCTCTAAGGATTTTCATTTTAAAGCAGGAATATCTTTCTATTAGCTAGTGCCATATTGTTCACAAGTCTCAAAATGATCCCAAACTCTATTAAATTCAAGTCATTTTCAGAATCACTTCCATAAAACCCTTTTCAGACCCAGTCAGCCAAAACTTTAGCCCCAAGTTTAAACAGAGGACTTGTACCATCCCAGCTCCACAAAGCACTTGAGCATGTGTTAATTTTAAGCATACCCTTAGGCTCACTTGTGTCAATGCAAAAAGTAAGAGTTGTGAGATCTTTGGCAAGGGGTCCTTCTTTTCTCCCAGAACACTTAGACTGTATTTATACTAACACAGCATTACAGTCACACTGCTCCCTCTTAACAGAAAATGAAAATCCTTGCAGGTGTTAGGTGGAAGATACTGTGAACCCTACAGAGGCTGCTTTAGGTCACAGTTCAGCCCCTGACTAAAAGTGCCAGAGAGGGTGGATTTGTGCCAGACCAGATGAGGAACGGCTGCTCTCTGCTGCTGCCCAGTGCTCTCTCTATGAGCCTTGGCCATTTCCCTTACCAAGTTACTCACACTGCAGCTGCATCTTTCTGTGTCTGCCCTGCTGCATATAGAATAGATGAGCTGCAGCAATAAAAATGAATCTGAGTGTAGGAGCAAATAATATAGTTCCTAACGTTTGCAAGCATTAATATGTTGGATTTTACTTCATCCCTTCACAAAGCAGTCTCTGCCTGGAACAGTTCTGTAGTGCAAAACCTTTTGATTAAGCAGGCCCTAAATTAGCAAATAATCCAGGTTCCAGACTCGCTTGTTTTACAGCACAGTGGTTTATCACAACTAAGATTACAAAACTGCATATGCCATTTTATAATTTAGGAAACAGGAAGGCAGGGAGTGGAGCTATACACATCCATATTCCAGCTCCACACTCAAGCAGAACAAGCTACATGCAAAGACCCTATGCAAAATTCCAGTAACGTGCACACTTCCACGAGTTTTAAATCATGACAATCACGATGACATCTGTTGCAGTCAATGTGCAGTGCTCTGTCACGCTGTTGTTAGCTTTCTTCTCCCAGCAGCTCAGCTTATTTGTGTGCTTCTGTGAAGAGCTCCAGCATGTCCTCCTGGGTGGCAGGACACAGTGAAGAAAGCTGCTACCAAATCAATCCTAAAGTGATTTATTTCCACATGGCAGATACCAAGCAGGCAGCATATATTTATCATTTGGACAAGGCCTTAATAAAGACAAATTCAGAGTATAAGTCTCTCTAAGAAACAGCTTCAGCTGTAGACACACGCCAAATCTCACTTCACTGTTTAATTGGACACATATGCTTGAGCTGGGTTTTAACAGGGATGATGGTTGTTTTCAGTTATGAATATTACAACTAGTTCTCTAAAACTAGAGGTTGGCCAGGACAAATAGTGAGAAATCCTTTTGAGATGTTTTTTTTCCAACACCAGTAACCAGTAGACATTACAAATGAAAACATACTCTTTGAGAAAATAATTAATATATATCTATTACCTGAATAAAGGCATTTTAAAATCGTGTTAAAATATATGAGCAATTCTGAAAACTGTAGAAGACTCAAAGACCAACTGAGGGCAATAAAAGTTGTTTGGGTTTTTTTTAAGTATTTATTCTCTTTAGAATCTGAGCGCCACAAAATGGGGAGCTAAGAGAAGGAGGAAGCAGAACAATTTCTTTTTGGTCAAAAAATACAGTGAGTTTCCTATGCCTAGATAGCCATCTATCATAAATATCATCTATTATTTGCTGTAGTTTAAAATATTTTCTGTGCTAGATGGTATAGTTTCCCGGTTTCTTTGAGACTAACCTAGAGCCAACCTTATCTTTTTGCACAGATGATCTTTCTTTCAAGTCAGCGGGAGCTGCAGGAGCACATGGGTTGCAGAAATGAGGCTGAGCTACTCAAAGGGATTTAGATACACATGTTCCATCTAAAAAAATGAAAGGTAAACCTCCTGTGTGCCTCGGAAATCTCAATTACTCTTCTGAACTTAATTCAAGGATAAAAGCTTCCTTTATTCAGCTGCTCAATAGTATTTCACCTATTCTTTAATGAAGATCAGTCATTAGTGTGCTCTGTGGCTGTGTTTACTAGCTTTGTAAAATACAGCCACAACAAACCTGAGAGTAATGTCAAGTTCCAACTACAAGTGACTCTATACTACCAATAGACTGTCCACCACTCCTGCCACACATATCTAATGTGAACCAGTCTCTTTGCCTGACTACTCTGCCGTCAGCCAGGAATAACCTTTCTGAAGTCATGGAAGCCATGTGGAATAAACCCAGTTCAAGTGCAAAGAGAAACACTTCTAAAAGACTGGAAGGGAATGTCTGATCTCTGATTTCTCCATGACTCCTGAACCCACTGTTCCACTGAAGGAAAAAGTCTGCCTTAATATCTATCTTCTCAAGAGGTAGGTTAAAAGAGCCTCTCTAGAGGTGTAATTTGCAAAAGCAAGGATGCCAGCCCACTGGAAAGGAGCACAGAAACTACCTGCACCCCCCTACCACTCTCTCACAACTCCAAGTATTAACATGGTTATCCAACTGAGAAGCACAGCAGGCTGCACCAGGCACTCGCTATCTGGGGAGCTAGCATCCTTTGTTTGGAGTGGTAGATCCATCTTCTACTCAAACTGGAAGCCATGTCGATATTGGGTAAGATTTCTTAGAAATAGAGGCTTGAAAATATATTTTAAAACAACTTCTATTGAAAAAGTAGGTCCTTGCTGGTATCTTCTGTTCTTGTGTGCTTCCTCCAAACCTTTTTTTCAACTGAGAAATCATAGAAGCATGGAATGGTTTGGGTTGGAAGGGACCTTAATGATAATCTAATTCCAATCCCATGCTATGGGCAAGGAATCCATCAAGAAATCCACACAAGGGTCACCTATGACTGATCTTTGCACTAAGACTCCAAAATGCTTTTTAACATGATGTGTTTGGGACAGGTTACGCAGATAAACAGTCCTTCTTGTAGCTGACTGGCTGGAGACTTCCCCCAGACCCAAGAAATCCATGTTTTCGTAAATCTTTAAGGTGCACCTCAATGAATGACAAGTGATAATGGCTTTCATCAATCCTGTATTGTGTTGTGGCATATCTCTTTCATTAACAGACAGAAGAAACTGAAGAAACCAAAGAAACCTCAGAGGGATGTGGCTCTGTGTAAGTCTAAACCACAAATCTTAATACCCTCCCTCAGGGGAAAGGAAAGACAAAAGAAAACACAAAGGATGAGCTTTCCTCTAAGGTTAAAAGGAAGATAATTTAACAATTCTCCATATTTCATACTATCACAAAGCTCATACAGATGCAGAAAGACACACTCAAACAAATGTGGGAATCAGCACAGCCTGTTACCTGTGTATGCCACTCGTAAATTTCACCCAAGTTTCACAGCAGAAAGGGCTGCAGGAGCGTAAAGGAGCTGCCTGAAGTCAGGGTGGGATTTGACTAAGGACCTCCACCTGATTCTCCATGCAAGAAATATGGTTGAAAGACTCTAACGTGATGGGTGATTTGCAATTTTGAATGATCTGATGTCATCTGACAGCTTTTTAGCTTTCCTTGGTGCACCTGGGATAGACAAGTCTGGTGACACAGGTTAAATATCGCAAGGAAGAGCCCTACTGAAGAGCAATTTTTACAAAATCCTTTTTTAATATTTAGTTATTTATTAAACAAACCTTTTATTAAACTCCCTAGGCAATAGTTGTAGAATGTCAGGGGTGAGAGGTCAGGAACCATAATGTTTTATACAGACAAAGAGTTTTTAAAATCACTTTTTTGATAAGTATTACGAACCAGTACTCCCTATTACTAAGGCTGTATCTTTAAAATGGTAATCACCACCTGGCATCCTCCTGGCAACCAGCAAAGTGAGGCTGCATTTTACATTTAGGCAGCGCATCAGTAGGAAAGGGATGCATCCATGTGCTAATATGGGCAGGCACACGGAAAGAAAAAGACATGAAGTAGTTTAGAGGGCATTATGTAATAATTGTTGGCAAGCGTTGGCTTTTTAACAGAAATGGCTTTAGAAATTGGGCAGCAACCCATCAGCCTGCAGGTGCTGAGTGGAAAATAAATTGCTTATCTGTCCCTGCTGCTCATTCTCAGAAGAGATGTGTATCATGTCATTCACTTGCTGATCTCTTCAGACAGGCTTTTCCAGTGACAGAATTTTAGTGCCAAAAGTACTGGTCTACTGATAAAGAAAAACATAGCTCTTTTGAATTGATATTTCTGCATGCAGAGCACATAGGGATACCCTTGAATAATCACAAGTAGCAACCATTTTCTAATTAATTAATCCGCACATCTCCTCCTTTGGCTACATCTGTATACATCAGCACTGACATCAAATTGTCTGTTAACTTCATCAGAAGTATTTCCTTTCTCCAAATTTCCCAGGGGCTGTACCAGTACCTGCTTCCCTAAATAAAAGTGGCAGGCGGGTGTAAGTGAGTATCAACTGTCTCCCCTGTACAGATACCTCCAGTACAGCCAGCAGTTCAAGATAGTTATTAAAAGGTCAGAGATCATTCCGATCGACAAGGCACCAAGTTCAGGTGACACTCATCCAAATGTGCTAATGGAAATGGAGAAAGAAATTGGAAAACCTGTAGGAGACATTTTGACAAGCTCAGCTGAGTAAAGATCCCTGAAGGCAGGCAGACAAAGGACTAACATAAACCAGTATTTTAAAAAGACCTAAAAACAAACAGGGAAACACACAGATACAGATACAGATACAGATACAAACATTTACAGACCAGTATTCAGGAGTATTTTGAGAATTATTTTTATGGCTCAAGGCTTTAAAAAGCCAGGCTTCATCAATTTGATACTGCAAGCAGTTGATATGGTTTCAAGGAAATGGTAGTCTCCCCTCTTTTGCCTCCTCCATAATCCTAACATCTATGCCTTTGCTTTCTTAGTGGAAGAAAAACCCTGTTAGAGGAATCACATTTAATGAAAAGAGGCTGAAAGAGAATTCTGGCACATCAGATGTCAAGAGTTGATGTCATTCCTTATATATTATTGTATTCAGAAAATCCTACAAGTACTCAGGCAGAGAAGATTCCCTGACTTAAAATCAATACTAAACTCGAGTTCTTTATCCTGCCAGCAACTGTTGTTTGCATGCAAAGCTGCTGCATATGCCTGCACTGGGAGAAAAACTAGTAAGATTTTCCTTATATCAGCAGAAAAACAAATAGCTCAAATGTCTGCTCTTAGCACTTTCAGGTCAGGCTGGATTGGGAGAAGGTGGTAATGGCCGCACATCTTCCATCTGATCCTAGAGAGCTGTGAAAGACAAGCAGCACAGCACTTTCAGCCGCAAATCTCTAGATCACAACTGCCTGCAGAAATTGTATCAACCCACTGACGCACAATTCCTTATGTATGTGCCCAGGATATATCCTTCCTTGAAAGGGGATGCACTGGTACCTTATGGGGATGGTGAGGTGTCAGAATGGAAATCACCACAAATACCTATTTAAAGGCAAGTTCTTCAGACCAAAGCTGATCCAATTGAAATAAAGAGGTGAAAATTTTACCACTTCTCTGACCTGCCTAGACTGCATGAAAAACTGATCAGGAGGAATAGTTTTGCTCAACCCCCCATCAGGGTT
>JAOEHY010039305.1:0-12579 GCA_025447955.1 Psilopsiagon aurifrons
TGGTGTGGTCAGAGCATTTGCTGGTGAAGACTGAGGCAAAGAAGTCATTAAGAACCTCAGCCTTCTCCAAATCCAGGTTAGCCAATTCTCCTGATAGCTTCTGGAAAGGGCCCACATTGTCCTTAGTCTGTCTTTTATTTGCAGTGTACCTATAGAATCTCTTTCTGTTATCTTTCACATCCCTAGCCAAGTTAAATTCTAAGTGGGCCTTAGCCTTCCTAACCTGGACCCTAGCTTCCCGGACAACATCCCTGTATTCTTCCTAGGCCGCCTGTCTTTTCTTCCACCTTTTATAAGCCTCTTTTTTCCTTCTGACTTTCTTCAGCAGCTCCTCATCCATCCAAGGAAGTCTCCTGGCCCTCCTGCTGCACTTCCTTGTAGTTGGGATGCAACACTCCTGAGCTTGTAGTAGGTGATCCTTGAATATCAATCAACAGCCTTGGGCCCCCTGCCCTCTACGGCTATATCCCATGGAACCCTGCGGAGCAGGCTCCTGAAGAGGCTGAAGTCTGCTCTCTTTGGATTGCCATTACGTAAAATAAGAGCTTTAAAATAGTTTTCAAACCAATCTTTTGCTGTATCAGGTGGTCGTCACCAATTTCCAAGCTTTATATTGAAAAAGAAAGAAAAATGTCACTGCTCAGAAAAGCATCAGGGTTGATGACATGAATGGTATGACTAACAGAATTAAACTGCAGCCTTTTAAAGCTCTTAATCCAAGGCTCCCTGAGGTCTGAGTTCCAAGACATCACTGTCTGGATTCTGTAAAGAGTCCTTGTATTGTATTTTCATTTGCTAGAAAATTACACCTAGAATTGTTACATGCAGACCATGGTATTATCAGCCAAGTAAAGCTCACCATGCAACATCTGAACTTACAGGCTTTTTCACTGTAATGTTTCTCGGGAATTACAGTGTTAATGAGATGTGCAAATGTTTTATCAACTCAATCTCCAGAGAAATGACTCACAAATTCAGAACAGCAATAAAATTGAAAACTGCTTATGTGCTGCTGCATTCTACAGCCCATAGGTATATACCATATGATTTCAATAAAGCAGAACAGATGCACAAGTTGCATAGAAATAAGAAAGCTGCACAGGCACAGAAAACTCTAGCAATGTGTGCCGAATCTATGCTCAACAGCTAAAGAGATGCTAATAATGCTAAACAGCTGCAGAAACATGAACTTAGGAGTCTCCTCATACTAAGGCATGGGAAAAAGAGACTATTCAGAGCAACCTACCACACGCAGGTAGATGAGAAAGCCATTTCCCTGATGCTCCCCTTGTGCTCAGTGGGACTACAATTACCTTCTTCTGGAGAGTAATTCAGAACAGAACACTAACTTAGGCAAAACAGGTCAACTTCTGGAAAACCTGCTCTGTCTCTATAATCTCACCAATCATGCACAGGAATGCTGCTAGCCCGGGTGAGAGCTCAAATGGCACCTTCTACCTTGGTTGATGCGAGCAGCACCCACTGGAGGCATACAAAAAGCGCTAAGCAACAACGAGGTTGACTTCATATCAGGTCCTCCTTTTCTCCTAGATAAAGGCAAGGAAAAGAACATTCTAAAAGTGAATAGCACAAATTGTACTCTATCTTCTCGTGAAAAAGCAGACAAGTTTGTAAGTGAACAGTAATTACTAGACACTCTCTTAGATGGTAAGGATGTACCATATAAGGAAGAAGCAAAGTTTATCCAAATGCCTCAAGTCACCCTCATTTCTGGTGCCTAGAGACCTAACAAAAAACAGACTGCTAGCAATCAGATAATCAGTTCTATTCAGAACTCCCTAATATACTCTATATAGCAAATGGGCTGTGTAAAATATTTGTAGGCACAGTGGGAAAAATTCTCTTCATTCAAAGTGGTATTCTGGGTTTTCTGCTTACAAAGGCTGGGAGTTATTTTCTGCACTGATGTATTAACTTCATTTCCATTTCTGTCAGTTTCCAGGCCTATCTCAAACTGAGCACCTGCTTACCTCCCAATATACAATGCGTTTTATGTCAAAACACTCTTTCAAAACAGGATTTGATCCCTTCTTTTAGTAGCTGGGAATGTCCATGACAACAAGACAATTGTGAATCTGTGGAAGGAATGCCCTGCAGCCCCCAGGAAGAGAACGGTCTGCCCACTGCACAAACTCAGAACCTTCTGGGAACACACAGGAGGATGCACATTTCCTTCCAGGGAAAACTACAAGATAGGGGTGAGGCAAAAGACAGTGGTGTCCACACACACCTCTGCTTGCCACGGTGCAGGAAGGGTGTGCTCCAAATCCAGGGGTCTCTGCAGTTTGGGCAAAAGCAGAGGACTGTGTCCAGGTCTGATGATTTTTTGGCACAATGAGGATGTCAATCACACTCCACCTCTGAACTGTACTATATACAGTGTACAACCAAGTCCCTAGTCCTACAGTCCTCTGAGGCTGAGAAGCAGCATGCAGCACTTGACCTGTAACAGCATCCCAGCAATGCACAAGCCACCAGGGGCCAGAATGGAGACCTCCTGGGATACAGCATCCAGATCCTTCCCCTTACAGCAAGCAGGCTGAGTAGCCTGTGCAGCTTCACTGCTCCAGCAAGCCAGCACAACTGCAAAATCTGGTAGCTGCCAGCATTGGTAAACTAATCTCCAGAAGCTTGCCCACTTGTCTGAGGGCTGTCTCCTTGCCCCAGTCACTGGCAAACATTCACCAGCCAAGTGCAAAACACAAAGAAGTACTTTCCCAACCTGGCAGAGGTGGATTTATACACATTTCAGATTTTGTAGTGTTATGGTTTGGGGATGACTTACGTAATAAAACCAATGATGCATTTTGTGATGGGCCCCGCCTTACTAGAAATATAAGGGCTATTGTATTTCCAACTCTTGAGTGGCCATTAAAAAAAATACCACTTGCATAGAAAAATGTAATGATGCACAGTTAAAACAGACTTGAAAGGAAGGTCCATTAGTATAAGTAAGACCAAGTTAAGGTCCTGTTCTGTAGCTGGCAGAACCACATTGGTGAGACCTTTCAAAAAGCCTTATAAAGAACTAATAGAGAAAAATCCCTGAGTGATACTCAGAGTGAGCAGAGAGGTAAATGTTTGCCAGATTAACTGTAAGTTGCAGCTGCTTGACTTCAAGTATGTGTTATGAAAAAAACATGAATTATACCAGTCTTATAAACACAGTGAACTTTTCTAACGTGAGAAATAAAATCTTATATGTGCTGCCAAGAAAGTCTGCCTAGAAATTTTCGGCTTCAGTTTTGTATAAGGGGTTCCCTCAAGTCCAATGTCTACCAAGTAGTCAGGCAATAAGATGAAGACATTAATGCCCAAACACAGAACTCTTCTTTTTTGATGTGTAAATTGTTCCAGAATTTTAAGCTGACCACAAATTTCCCAATGATGGAAAATTAAAACTACCTTGGAAACCACAGTTAATAATTTCATCTGACCAAGGTACGTCTCTTCTTGCAAATGGCCTGCAGACCCAACAGAACTTGGCAAGCCTAATCAAGTTAGTGTTTTACAGCACAAAAATTGGAAAACATGGAGCAGATAAATGCTACTGTCTGAACAGTATGCTTCAGCCTTTAGTCAGGAGCACAGTAAAGCAGATTCAGTTCAGAGCAACTCCAACGGAACCATCACAGAGGACTGACTCCCTCCCTGATTGCAGCCAAGGGTGGGGAAAGCTGGGCAATTTCGTCCTGCAGAGGTGATAAATGGACAAATGAAATAAATATCTGCCAAAACTATAATACCTCAGACCCTATCTGTTCCCATGGATGAACCTTTTACTTAACAAAGCAAATACTACAGCAGTGGGTTTCATTATTATTTCATCACTCTGTCTCCCCTGGTGATTACTAACTCTCAGCTAAGCCTAAATCACTCACAAGTGCTTCCCTGGATCAACATCGAAACATCTATAGCTATAGTTACAGGCAGGAGATACAGTACCAAACACAGATTTTTTTCAGTGGTTTGGGTCTCCGTTTACAATTTCTGGAAGTAAAAACTAACAGGACATTCTCCAAAGCACATACAGTTGATGCATGCTGGAAATAAGCCCTAAATTTAGCTAACCCTGCTTTGCAAGAAAGTACAGGGTATAGGATAACAAGAAGTTCATGACATTATACGTCAAAGGAGACCAAAGAATTATTCTGAGTATCATGTAAGGATTTAGCTCTGGAGTGACTGAATCCTTTCAACACAAAAAGCCAATTTCTGATAGAAAGAAGAGTATCAGATTAAATGTCAAGGTTGTGTTAATAATGAAGTTGTGTTAAAACAGATTTCACCACTCTGACTTTCAGTAATATAATAGGGTCCAAATTAACTAAGTTCCAAGTTGCACTCTGCATAGCAAAAATTTGCAGGAAGAATAAAATGTGATATTGCTGTATACTTCAAACTGCCAGGAGTCTGGTTACTAGATAGATAGATATAGATACATATATATAAAGCATATATTTTTTTTAATATATTTCATAGAATCATAGAATGATTCGGGTTGGTAGGGACCTTAAAGATCATCCAGTTCCAGCCTCCCTTCTGGTGGAAGGGGCACCTTCCACTAGACCAGGTTGCTCCAAGCCCCATCTGACCTGGCCTTGAACACTGCCAGGGATGGGGCAGACACAGCTCCTCTGGACAACCTGTTCCAGTATCTCACCACCCTCACATTAAAGAACTTCTTCCTTATATCTAACTCAAATTTCCCCTCTGTCAGCTTATATATATTGATAGCAAAAGAAAACCAAAACAACCGTTTCTATTTAAAATGTTCACGACCGAGCTGGAAATATTCAAGATTTCTAGAACTACCAACACTTGCAAATACATGGTCCTGGTCTCCAGGCTCTAGAGAAGGAATTCTAAGTGCAAATGTAACCACAGAGTTTTAATCTGTCACAAAGTTTTGAATCTTCTTTGCTGTGAGATGAATGAGATTAATGTTTTTCATTCTTTTGGAAAGAGTAAGTGTTACATTAAAACACTCTTTTATCATAAAGTAATTAGTTCATGACATCACTCTTTGTGGTAGGAGTCCTCCAAAAAGCATGGAAAAAGACAGGTAGAAATAGGGTGTATGTAAACTACCCCAGTGCGACTGTATATGCATATTCATTGGTCTGAGACATTGACAGTCTATAAATGCTTGAAGAAAGTTAACTGCAAAAATAAGGGACAGGGATCCTCTGAAACAGTGATTTAAAAGCAAAGTTGCAGACAACAAAGGAATTATTTCTATCTTTTCTAAAATCACTACTTCCTTCTAGAAAACTCTGCCGAGTGTTAAAAAAAAAAGTGGGCTGCTAAGGATATGTGACATTATTATTGGGTAATACAATTCCATTCTTTTTAGAAATAAAGCTTAGACTTTGATGAAGTGAACCATAGCTCATAAAACATTAGACTGACCTCAAGCATTTGCAAGCACTCTGCATTCAGATGACAATCCCTCACAGTGTCTTGAATCTTTTGGTCAGTATCACATCCATGAAGCCCACAAAACTTACCATATATCATGACTATGACCATCAGTTAATAAAGGGCATACACATCAAGCAGACTGACAGAAAACTCAGATGTAAATTAAAAAATAAAGTATATTTTTATCATTCAAAATCAGTCAACAAAAAAAAGTAATAAATTATTGTAAATCTCTCATTAGAGGCTGATAATAACTGTGACTGTGGCTCACAAACAGTTAATGGGTATTATTTGCAAAGAAAGGAAACTGCATTTAGGAGATACAACACAGACAGTGTACAGAAAGAATATGTTTTGCTTCTTAATCCTTTGTTACATTTTTAGGTTGTGGCTTAGATTATTCATTTTCAAGTGTGCCACCAGAGATCCTAGCTATGAGCGGGAATAAAAGAATCCAGCCCCACTGGAAGAAAGACATTTCTTGGCTCTTTTTCAAGACAGGGTAACTCACATAGTCTGTTAATAGTGTTTCTGCAGGATTTATATTTGAAAAACTGATCAGGCAGATACATAAAACCACACAGTTGAGCAAAGAGATGCAGAAATATAAGAGTCTATTGGGCTGGGATGAGATGAGACTCCTGAGCAGGACTGGAAAAGTAAAGCCACTGTCTTGCCAAGGGAAAAGAGAAAAATAATAAAACAATCTTACTTTGGACTCTTCTAAATGCATCTTCTTCACAAGTTGCCTCCTAACAAGACCTTTGGTTCATGCAGAGTTCTGGAGTTTGTAGACCTGAACCCAAGAGTAATACTTTTCCTTACAAGTTAGAGTTTAGTGCACATGGGAATTAGACACCTCAAAGTGCAAAGCAGATCCTCGGCATCTCTCAATGAAAACCGTGGATGCAAGCCCATGTGAACCCCAGGCTTTGACACAGACCTGGCAACCACGCGTTTTCTGGACACGTGGAGTTCCCCTGCACAGTTTCCATTCATCAGCACTGCTCCCTCGCCCAAGAGAATTAGAATTAGTCACTTGGGTTTAAGAAAGAGCATGTTTTGTGGTGAACAGAAAAATTTCAACACAAAAGTTTTAATACAGCATTAATAAAACATCTAGCTAGTTTAACAAGTGACTTTAGGAAACACATGCAAACAGGGACAGGCATGAGAGCATCATAAAATCGGTATTAGCAGATTTCCCTCAAAGTGGAGAAAGGGAGAAGAACTGAATCTGGAACTGACTGGTTATCTCAAAACCTTCTCACATACACTGCCCATCGCAAGTCCACTCCGGCAAAGTGACCGACTTCAACTGCAATAGCCAGCCAGGGTTGCACTGCTGAGAGAATGTCTAAGTATGCAGTTTAAAATTGAAATGCAGATATAAGCAGTGATTCAAATAAGAACTGCACACTGCTAATGCATATGGGTGTTCTTGAAGCTTGAACAACACCTATGGAAGGCAGTCTCAAAACTTTCTGCGAGTCTGCTGACAGAATATTATAACTTTCAAGCAGATTCTCTCTTCAAAACCTTCAGCAGTATGTTACCTAACAATGCAAATCCAAGTCATTTTAAATTGCATGCAGTCTATCTGATAAATAAATATCACACGTAGGCTGGAAATGCGCAAAAAATTCAAGTACCAGTCTAAGTAACTCTTGCTTATGACCAATTAATCAAATAAGATTGTTTCTAATCTCCCAGAGTTAAGTTGCTTCCATTAAAAAAATAAAAATTTAAATAAATAAATAAAAAGCAACAGCATCCTGCCAATTCTTCCAGATTATCTCCAGTGAATCACTGATCTTAGGCCTTAAACTGACGCTGTATTGCTTCCACTTGGCTGCATTATCTCATTTGGAGGCTTTCTCTCAACACCACACTGTACCACCACATTTACTGACTGTGAAAGGTTTTGTCTCATTTTCTACATTCAGATTTTAGTACAGCAATAGCATAGTTGGTGAAATCTATTAATGTGTTTTCATTTTTTTGTCACGTCTGTAATAAAATACTGTTGACTTTTCTCAGGTAGAAACAGGAACTTGAAGATTTTGCAAATCTTACCCTGGAGTTTGAGTAAATGGTATTTCTCCCAAGCACACAAAATTTTATTTTAACATATTACTCTAGTACGTTATTTAACAATACAAGCAGGTTAGGAAAGCATCTTGTTTCCATTTCAGTATAAATGGCAGATGATGGATAAACTGTAGCTAATGTTCAAGAGAGATGTGTAACATCAACCAACTACTGATTATACTCTTATTAAGAACTATGGCAATTTCCTTGGCAATTATTTCAAGGACAAGGCTGAAATGCTCTTTAATCATTTCATATTATAAGCAAACATTTCCTTGACACATTACTGTTTCCAAAAGAATTCTTAAGAAGTAAGTAAGGTCAAACAAGGTGGACAAAGAATGATTTATATTTCAGAGTTCTATGCATGAAATAACATGTTTTTAGATAAATAGTAAGGGGAGATTACTGTATATACTACAATTGTCACAGTTTGTAGGAAAAATAAACCCAAACAGCCATGCTTAACTGTTTCCAGAGGAACAACAGTGCCTGCCTTCAGCTTAGTCCCTCCAAAAGCAGGATCTGATAAGCAGACCTTTAAGACCCAACAAATCAACCATGGCTCAAAGCTCTAACATAAAAGATATAGCATCTCAAGTTAATTCAGCTTAACAGCAAAAGTCTAGTTTTCACTCTGTAACAGCCTTCCCACACATCAGAAGTAATTTCTGGTTCAATCTGCAAAATAATTGAAAACTCAATTATTTTGGAAATAAAGATATCAAAGGCATATATAGATATATTTCTCCATTTTTCATTTCAGCCATCCTCCCCTCTTTTAGGTCCCCACTCATTTGCAAGAATCTGTTCTCTTTCCTACCCAAGACTTGAGCCTCTTCTGAGTAAACAACCTTATTACAGTCATTTCTCATATAGTAGACTACAGGTATATGTAAAGCTTAGAATTAACACTATGCATCTGAAGAGGATTATTGATATAATATTCTACAATATCAGATTTTAAGGAAGAATAGCCTTCCAGTTTTTCATATACCTAGGACTGCTTCAGGTCCTACTATTTTTCAGGCCAGTCATATTTCGAAACAAAAATATTACATGACTATCAGCGAAAAAAATACACACTAATTGTGCTCACATGGATGCTGCTCTGCAATTCAATATCCAGAAAAAAGCTTTAATGTAAAGTCCTTAGAAGATTTGCAATTCGTTTTAGGAGTAGTGGAGCACTAAGCTTTCCAATGCACCTGATATTCTAGCAAAGACAAGTCTGAGTGAGATCACATGAAAAAAGCAACATTAAAATCTACAGGAACATATAATCTGTGTTGGAGGTACTGTCTAAATACATAGCCCAAGAGAAGACAGCTTTCTGTTGCAACTGCCCATAAAACTGGCATGTTCGTGACTAATTGGACTGAAACAGCACATGTATATGTTCCAACGTATCTGCTTAGTGAGGTACAAAACCAAACACTCCTGAGTTGGAGCAGTAAAGTGCTGGTGGGGTATTCTGAAAGACAAAAGATTCAGTAGATTCCTCTGAATAACTGCAAAGTATCTTTCTTTGCTCCCTGAGTCGTGCCAGTGACTAGCAGAAGCTCCACGCTGGAGAAAAACTGAAGCAGCTTGCTGCACATCGGCCAAACGACAGTTATTTTTCCTTGAAACTGCTTGCATTTTGGAGCAGATGACATTTGCTTTACAGAGGACCAAACTGTTCCCTTTGTGACGTATTCATTCCCAATCAAAACCATACAGCATAAGTGCAAACCCTGAAAATCAATACAAGATTTAAAATTACAGAAGTCACTACAGGTTTACTTTTCCATAAAAGGAATTAAGTCAGCAGCTATCCTTATGGTGCATTTACATATAATTATAAACTTGAATTTTGCAAGAGACTTCAAACATATTATTTCTTAAAAAAAAAATAAAAAATTGAGGCCTTGTTAGAGAAAAAAAATAAATCCAATGGACATCTACTTTAAAGAAAAAAGTGGTAAATTAAAAAAACACAACCCTATAATGAATTCACAAATCCAAACTAAACAGACCTGTGAGAAAGTTGTGAATAAAACTGCACTCATCTTCATAAATTATTTTTGAGAGTTTTTGCATTAGCTATAATTAAATATATGCATTGGAACCCCTGTAACATTGCAGATGCTTCTTATGCCTGGGCTTACTATAACTGGAAGACATCTATGATAGCATGCAATAAACCTTGCATCTCGCCACAATGTTCAGAATTATATTTTGAGTAAGACTGCACATGAGAACTCTCTGCACATGAGAACCAGAAGCCACAGTGAATTTCCTGGGAGAACCAGGGGACAAAATAAAACAGAACACTGGATTCTCATTCAATCCTATTCCTAATTTTGATCTTAACTGGTTACAACCGTGTAGTTTCTTCTCTTGGATCTCCAGCTATACCACACCAAAAAAGACCAGCAAATAATGGCAAAAAAGTTCTCGGCGCAGCTGTAAGGGTTTGAGAGGTTCAGCACACTCTGATCAGCACAAAAGTGCAAGATGGAGCCTGCCAGACAGCAATCGCCAGTCTTGAAGATACCTGGCCAAAGAGAAAGCCTAAGCACATGATCAGGCCTTTCTGCTCATTCCCTATGCCATGCACTATGATGGAAGAGCCTCTGACTATATACTTAGCAAAACTGTAAAGATTATGCTTTACCTCCGCCTGTTTGCACAACTGCTTAAAAACCCTCACATCTCAGACCACTTGAGCCACTAAGCCCTTGTCTCCCTCCTCTGCAGCCCTGTCACCTACAGAAATCCCACGCTGCTCAGGAATGCACAAGTCCTGTCATGCTCTTCAAAGACCCTGCTACAGGATACATCTGATGCTGACAAACTTGAGTCCTAGAAAGCCCCATTTAACCTCTCCTTGATAGACCCAGAGGAGAAGCACATAACCAAGAGGCACACATGAAACAACACCAATGGGAATGCCAAAGAGGAAGGTCCAACACCTGCCAGCAGTGGGAATGCCACCTCCCACCTCAGGGCTCACATCTCCCCTGTCCCGTCACAGCCAGCCAGATATATCCTCTCAGACATCTCACAACACAAGCCCATCACTTTAGCAAGCTCAAAAGCAACACTGGTCATCATCTCAGCAGCCAACAGATATGAACCCCATATTCCAAACTGCCACTGATGCTTGGAAAAGGATGTGCTGACTTCAGCTGCAAGCAAAGTAACATTAAAGATGCACACCCATTCACAGCTATAAAGAGGGCTCCTATGCTTCAGTTTGTAATAAAGTATATTAGTAGTATATTTAGTTGTTGCCCTCCCATAATTTTCTCACACCCTGCCACAAGAAGAGTAAAAGGATGTGTAAGAAGAGCTTTATGATGTTTTGACCATTTGTTTTGGTTAAAGGGTGTGTGGGTTTTTTTAAACACATGGCAGCATTCTGATTTCTATTCTTAGAAACCATTCGAGGCAAAAAAGAGCCCATGAAAGAACTGAAGTCCGCAAATGAACTTCCTTTCCGTGGGTTTTTCTCAGCCATCTCCCCTCCAGTCATGCCTGCCAAAATCCCATGCTTTACAGGGGCATCTGTTCAATTCTCTCCAGGCCAAAAAAGGAGACTTTTCAAACCCTTACTACAGCTGAGGAAATCTATAGCTCAATGAGCCTAATGCGATTTTCCCATGTCTACAGAGCCTGAAGTGCAGCTCCACAACTGCCACCAGAAGGGAAAGTAAGTCTCTTTCTCCTCCTCGCACCTTTCCTTCCTCCAGCCACACACTCCTAATTCAGGCCTCTTCTAAAAGCTGTCCTCTTCCCACCCCCATCTGACTGGTTTTTACCAGGACTGAGGAACTGAGGTATCAGCCAAGAATGAAACCATGTATCAACAGCTGAACTGATATACTCTTATGAAGGAACCCCTTCACTGCTCTAAGTGCTTCACCCACTCTTCTGCTGTGAACCTGGTATACTTCGTACATCAAGAAATACATAAAAAATAGTCACTTTCCCATACTAGAACTGCTCCTAGAGACATTATCTAATTTTGTATCATAACAAATGCAGACTAATTAACATTGCTTGATACAAACAGCACATCACCCTGAAGCTACAATGCCTGCCCATGATTTAAGTTCACACATGGGCCATAGCAACAAAATTTGGTGGCTCACGCTAATACCAGAAAAACACAGCAGCACAGATAACACTCTCTGCATGCCAACCTGTGTGAGGTGGCTTTATCCAAGTGCAGTACACTTCCTTCAAAAACTTATAATTTACAGTGAAAAACGTAGGATACCACAATTCCATCAAATTAAAACCCCATGAAATAACAGTTTTGATATGTTCAAATAAGCAGATGCTCTAGTACGTATCACTTGCATAAGGCTTCAATGCAACCACAATAACAAACACAGGCCACAAGCACCACTGATGTGGCTTTCAGTGAAATCAGCAGGATCAGACCAGAAAAAAACTGAACCTAACAATATGTGCCCAGACATTAGCATCAGAAAGATGAGCAAATTAAGCTAAGCAGAATTTATTTTCATGTATTACAGTCAGTGTTTGCACAATACCCCTAAAAATTTCTGAAATACCTCATTTTGTTATGTATAAAAACTAAAGGGAAGTCTGAAAAGCTCCTTTTTTTCTCTCCAAGAACATGTCTCATAATTAGAGGCACACAAAGAATATAAGAATATAATAACTGGCAAATGATCTTTCTGGGGTTATTATTTGTTTAGCGCTTCCAGCTAGCCAGTCTTGTTCACACATAGTCTTCAAGAAGCAGGAATAGTTCTAGCAGAGAAAGCATAAACAGGTTTTCAGCATAAGATTGTTAGTACTAGGCATTAAGACAAAAGCTAAATCTGTGCCCACTCTAAACCAGCTCTTAACAGCTCAGCCTGTAAATGCATTGCCTCACTGGCAGGCTGTGGGTATGAGCTTATGAGCTGAATACATAAGCTCTTCCTCACATGAAAGGAAAAATATAAAAGCCAAGCTCTATATCGGGGGGGGGGGGGGGTAGCAATTTGTAGAAGTGGAAAACATTCTGACTCTGCCCAGTTT